>JABMCL010003547.1:87500-165000 GCA_018857735.1 Alviniconcha marisindica | reverse complement strand
CAGCGCAGTGAGTTTAACTCTGGTTAAAGAATAGCGCTTTATAAGAATTATTTATTATTATTAAGTTCCGAAGAGCAGATGGGTGCATGGTCAATCGTGTAGATGTAAAAGATTGCAGAGAAAGGATGGCGCGACATAAAAGCTGATACTAGGAGAAAGCATTACTGCCTGAGACAGCTGTGCTTGTAAAGAATGCAAGCAGGTATTCGAAGCCAGTCAGTGATGTTGCTCAGTTGACGGCAATGTCTAGATTGTGCCACTGTTCCGACCTTATGCTCTCAGGATCATAATCTTGCCGCCATTGCCCAGTTCTGTTGGGCGCGACAAGGTGGAGTCTTCTCCGGGATTGTCGTGTAGTACAGGCTACGCGGGAGAAAGGCCAGCTATAGAGAATTACAGTAGTCACTGGCGAGGAAGGACAAGACTGAACTGACATGAGTCTGGCTTTCACGGAGAGCGGCTGAGTGAAACTTGGATCTGGAAGTGTTGAGGAGCTTGAGACACTTGCCAGTGCGGCGGGCACAAATCCAAGACTGACATCACACCAGTCGATCGCCTCATGGAGCTGCCGCAGAGAAGCCTGGCCGAAACACGACTGACGAAGCGCCTCGACGATCCGTTCAACCTTGCAGGCCGGGCCGTGATTCGGAGAGGCCATCGTCAACCGGTGCCGCCTCGACTCAGTGACGCGGCATTGGGAACCGCCGCGCGTTTCAAGTCAGTGTCAGTGACGAAAGGACTAAAACACTTGGGGGACTGAACATGACTGACTCGGCCATGTGGAACGCATTCGGGCTTTTCGGGCCGTCCGAGCGAATCATATAATTACATGATACTCTTGAATAGTGGGGCCGGCCCGCTTTATCACTGACCTGAGTTTTCAGTTACTGATTTAGGTCTATCCAGCACTTCCGCTATTAAACAAAAGAACCGGCCGTTGACACGGTCACTTTTGAGAAGGCCGTGATTATGCGGATTATCGTCAGTACACCACCAATGAAATTTTCTATCTCAGTTTTCCTGGGTTTCTTTTTTCTTTTTTTAAGACACCATAAACGCACCTGACAAAAAACAAGACAGACTCAACACAAAAACCAGCGGCCAACAACAAACACTGAGAAAAGGTAAGTAAGTAAAAAATGACTTGGTGCCGTTTCAAGTTACGTCCAGTCAAGGCAAGGCGAGACTGAACAGAAGAACTTAACGCAACACTGAACAACTGACTGAACATTCACTGAGGTGTGCTTGTTAGTAGTATCGGCGGCGTGTGCGTGTGTACGGACGAGGGAGCGCGGTGCCGGATCGTGTGTCAGTGTTGCCGCCTGACGGCAAATCATGTGAGCATCAGTCTCCCCACGTTGGACCATATATAGTCTTTTAGTGCCAGACTGACTCCGCAAGTCTGGTCGGACGCGGGGTCACGATCGCGGCTCAAAACGCTGGTGCAGTCTAGTATCCGAGTTCTGACAGTGAAACACTAGCCGTACAGGCGTACAGGCGTCGGAACCGGCTGATCATCGATCGGCGTCGGATTGATGGATGGTACGGCACACTCTCAGTCAGTGCTCCCCCCCCCTTCCCTTCCCTGCCCTTCCCTTCACTTCCCTCCGGCGCAGCTAAAGACCCCATTACTGACGTTAAAATTTTGCTGCTCGTTTTCGATCAGTTGTTATGTGACAGTCTACTAGTTTTGTTCCCCCCCCCCCCCCCCCCCCATTTTATTGATCAGACTCACTGGTAACACCATCGTGATTCCTTCAGTGCTTGTTGGCTAAATTATAGTAGCAGATGATATTAGCGGCCACTTTTGCTTTTCACTTGAAGTATTGCCTGCTTTACGGCGGCAATGTCGTATTAGTGTTTATAAGTTTGTAAACTCAAGAAATTATAGGTATTCAAGTATACTTTTATATATTTATAGTTAGTATTTGTGACGTAGACTTTTAAAATATTTCATAGGAGTAGGAACAGGATTTGGGATTTGCAGACTCAATGAGTTAATCGGCCGGGTTGCAGAACCTGACCACTGACTGACTTTGAGTCTGGCGCCGAACTTGATCAGTTTGGAGTTTGTGTTTGTGACCCAGACTTATTTCTTGATTTTTTAGGTACTGTAAGTAGAAGGACTGTTTATAATCTGTTTAGGGGTATAGTAGGTCGTGTTGTAGTTAATTAATTTGAGGTTAGGCTAAGTTGCTGCTACTCCCAGTCGGTTCCACCGCGGCTGAGCTCGCGGCTTAATCTTAATCTTCACATGACTTGATAGACTAGGTAATAATGATAATTTTTGATAGACTGATAAAAACTGAGACTATAATGGTCCACAGTTTTTGGTATTTTAAACCGCGTTAAAATACGTTTAGTACTTTTTGAGTTTGGACCCGGTTAACAGTTAAAAGTAACACAAGATAGTAGTTTGACTGAAGTGCCTCGGACACTGAGCAGGCTGCACGGCTGACACTGAGAGTCGCTGGACCGACTGACAGTGTTGTCCTTGCAGTCCGCCCTGCTGGCTGATAAGAGGCGAGTGCAGCCGGCGGTACACTCAGGGTTCCAGGCGGCGAGATCAAGAGGAGGGAGGTGGAGCTGGACCCTCAAGTTAGCTCAGAAGATGTCATGAGCAGGGAGGTGGAGCTGGGCTCAGAACTGAAGTTGGACTTCTTTCGCTTCGGGTTGTTCCTCAACACTGTCTGCGGCAGTGCAACGGGCATTGTCCTTGTGATTCTGCCCAGCACGGCAGTTGACTCATCAGTTGGTGAAACAGCAGTTGCCGCGCAGTGCACTAGTCGCTGCGGTGCAGTCATGGCGAGGGGACACCGCCTTAACATTTCCGTTGTTCTGGCGGCGGTCCACGGTCTCTCCCGGGTCTTTTTCGGGCGGTATCCGCGGTCGAGCCTTCACTCTCTCGTCGGGCTCCCCCCCCCCCCCCCCAGGTGTCCCCGTCCCTAAATGATAAGCAACCTCCAAGGCTTCTGTGGACGTAAAGCCGAACATGGTCAAGGTCCAGCCGGTGCCTTGTCCCTAATATGTCATCCGACATCAAAGCCGGTGCCAGAGCTTAGGAGCTGTGTAAAACTGAGTCGAGGAGGCTGTCGGCCTGGGCTCCCGCCCCCAATAAGCCCCGGCTACGGTTTCTGTGGACGTAAAACAAGACTCAACCAACCCGACAGCCGGTGTCCGTCCCTAATAAGCCTGATCAGTGGTTTCTGTGGACGTTAAACACCATGTTTACCAGCCGGTGGTAGCCATCTTCCAATTAGTGTTTCATCATCCTATGCAGCGGCCGTGTTGTGTTTCGGCCACAAGTTCAGTCAAGGAAATCTCCCCGTTGCCACGTGCTGTCTTCGCGGCAGCATAAACTAAATGGTCAGACATTTATTTTTAGTCTGGATCTGTCCACCACCACCTGTCACAGCCGCTACAACTGAGATAATGTAAACCCACTGTCACAGTCTCACTCTCTCACTCTCCCAGCCGCCTTCACTGACAAGCTTTCTCCCTTATATTTTAATTTCCTAGTGAATTGTCACCCCAAGTATTTTCAAGTTCTTTTGTATTTTGTCTTGACACATAATTGAAAGCTAATGTGTTTCTTGACTACATTTCTATATACCAAACTGCAGCTTTTGCCCCAGGAGACTATTTAAAGAGAATAATGTGTTTTTCCGAAGCAGACGATGCTTTAAGTCGGTTAGGTTTACGTGTTGCGCATGCGCACATAATCAAGTCTGGAAAGCGTCGGCTTCAAGTGCGGTCGCATCGGGGTTTGATGATTACAAGTGCATAAAGTGATAGCACCATTGTGCGCAGGTTTGTAAACTGTGCATCATAGTTTTGATGAGCTGAATTAAGGAGGGCACTTGAGCATCTTTGTTTGCACCAATGGAATGTTGCGTGACCTTGATTATGTTCGCGAACCGCATACACAAGGCCACTGATGTTTGCAAACGCAGCCGCGTCTAGTCTGGATCTGGAACAGCACACTGTGCAGTTCAACACTATGCATTCTCCAGTAGATGTTGTTTAGCAAATTCTGACAATCGGAATGTCGCTTCTTTTTGTCATATAGAACACAGATCACTGCTGCTCTTTACAACGTGTTTGTGCTCTCCAAAAGTCGGCCCTCGGTTCTTTGCCGCAAAAGCGTGTTTTGGGACGGGGAGGACGTGGGGGAGGGGCCAATGGCCGCTGTTTTTAGAACGCCTCGTGCAGTGCTTTACCGTCGGTGCACTGAAACAGAACATTATGCTTAAAATCAGACTACTTGTGACTGTTGGAGCTATTGGTTTTGACCTCCTTTAAAAATTAAAAATAAAGTCTCCTCGGCTTTGTTACACGGTTACAGCGATAGATGCACAGTGTTCCGCAGATCTTGTGTAGAGGGCGGCATGGAATGATCTTTATAATGCAGAGTATGCTCAGAGTATGTTTAAAAAACACACACAACAACAACAAAAACAACAACAACATATTTCTTTGTTTTGGCAAGCTTGATCACATTGGACTAATGGAAGGACTCCTACTTTGCATAGCCATAGCCTAAATATTCACGATAGCTAATCTTCAGAAGAAAATGTATAGTTTTGAAAGTCGGGTCACACCAACAGAAATTCTGATCTGACCCAGTGTACCCACAACTACTTTGAAGTGGCTCAGTACATGTGTATAAAAACTATAGTATAAGTTAATTTTAATGTCAACTACACCGGGTCATCTGAGGACAAACAATGTTAGTGCATAGTATTAGTAATTTTGTTATGTCTTAATTATACTAAAGTGAGATCATCAAGCCCAGTCTAAACTCTAAACATGATAAACACAGCAGAAGAAAACTAAGACTGATCAAAGCAGAAGAAAACTAAGACTGATCAAAGTGCTTGAAACAGTTTTATCCATTAATAACTGACGAACATCTTCCACTGAGAAATGAACAGACATACTACACAGTCCTCAAAGAATTGAATTTTGATTAAAACTTGTTTGTGCAGTATAATTTTAAACTGAGTAAACAGTCTGATGTCAGCCAGGTTTTTAGAGTGTTTTGTGCTTGGTTTCTTTGAGTTTTGCTGTTGTGCCAGTCAGTTATTGTAAAACTAAGGTTACTATGTTACCCAATTTTCCTAATGCTACATTCTTAAATAGAAAGGGAAGCAGTATTTTGTCATCTGTCACCAGAAAGTGTAATTAACTACAACTTAACAAGACAGTGACTCAGAGTGAGACCCCTTTTCACTGAGATGACCCCGATATCACTTTCAGGCAAACATTACAATTGAGACTAATAAAGGTATGGTTGGTCATGGACATGGTTACGGATTCTTTGTCCCATAACATGGAAATAATTATAAGGTTAGCTGATAGTTAATGCCCAGTGGTTTGGGAGATAAGGGGTGAAAGTCAAACATGTACATGGTATCATATTGATGATATTCATTAATAGACAGTGTCCATCCCCTCCTTTCACCCATATGCCCCCTGATCTGAAAATGAAGTTGAATGAACTGAGAAGGCATAACTTTTTTTAACTCATGAAAAAGTAAGTATAACTATAAGTTTAATAATAGCTTTGGATTTCAGCAGAGGGGTCATTAACCTCTGTATCCACTGTACCTTACTACTAATAGGAAAAGTTAAGAAAAAGAACAAAAATCTTAAAAGGATTAGAGTTTGTGACTGTCATTAGGGTTGTCTTAATTGAGGTGTTTGAGTATACCATCATATATTCTCTTTATAAACATAAACTTTTGTTTTATCCCCTCCTCCCCTCTCTCCCTAGCTTTTAAAAAAATCATTTAAAATTTAGACTCAGATTCTCAGAGTCAGATTAATATAATAATAAACATTCATCCTCTGTCAGGTGATGTCAACTGTCAGGTCATCTTTAAAGAGAACATTCAGATCTCCTGAGACTGTTGGAACCTTGATCTTGCTCTAGTTTGAAGAGTTGAACTTTCATGTAATTTATTTCTTGTCACAACTTTAACAGTGATTATATAGTGTTTTTTGATATTTTTTATTGCAGTCATAAAAATGCCTGCCATTAAAAAGCGTATCACAGCTGAGTACCTGGAAAGAGAGCAACAGCAGAATGGTGGTGGCGCTGGTGATGCTGATGTGGACATGGAACACTCACCATCTGTTCCCCCACCCCCTGTTGCTCCTGCTGCTTCCCTTTTGAAGCGAAAAGCACCTGGGGCTCAGATGCTGAAAGGCCTGGATGGTGAAGTACTGGTGGAGAAAAGGAAGCGTACTCTTCCTCCAGCAGAGCAAAAGCTAGACACTTGGTGAGCAGCTTGTTGTACATGTATACATGTATGCAGGGGTTGGTTCTTTGGGTACAAAACTTAAAGTGTGATTATTTTTGCCTTTTGCAGATGCATTTGGTTTACCTTGTGTTGAAAGTGTCTAGGAACAAATTGTGCTAAGTGGATAAAACAGTGTAAGTTCTGTATCACAGTGTAAGTGTAACATGACTAAATGCAGTGAACACATGATCAAGCAGAAATAGCATGAGAATAAACTCATCATAGTCTGACCGATAACACAGACACATTTCAGCAGATCTGTGTGGGGGGCAAGTAAACACAGAACACCCCAGTCGAGTTCCTCCATTTATTTATACATGGACCAACCTCAGGACTAAAATCTCTGGAACCTCAGGACAGCAAGTGGTCATCAGCTGCGGCCACGCCGAGACTACTGCATGAAATTATAGAAAAATGCTTGAGCACAGCCAAGCGAATATTAAAAGTGAACTGCCTTGCTTGACTGGCGTTGAGAAAGAAACCTATTATTGCACCCAAGTTCTGGGATCGACGTGCATCACACAAATTAATGTTCAGTACAAAACATATTGCCCCCAACAGGTACACCATACGTAGTCATTACAACCATAATCTTTATAGTAAAATACAGCCTTTTGTTATACATAACATAAACTAAATAAAAACATTAAATGTGCCTGATGTTGAATTTAATAATAAAATACTAATATTACTATGCCAACCAAAAGGCAAAAGCACGGGAAATATGCTGGATCATAAACAACTTTGGAATTGCATCACAAAGACTATCCTGGTTGGAGGGCTTAGTGTCAGTGCCCCACAACACCTACATGAGAGTGCATCTGCCAGGGCAACAAGAGTCGGGGCAGAGCCAAACATCCGGAAAAAGGGGAGGAAAACTAATTGGCTTACATGTATACAAACATGGATTTTAGCTATGGGTGAACAGTTATCGGCACAAGCTAGAAAAACTATAAAAAGATTAATCTTTTGACTGGTTGTACATGTGTCCTACTTCTAGAAGAGGTAAAAACTGCCCAATCTACAGAATGTGACAATTTATTGCCCATGAAAATAGGCTGATCTGTTTTGGCTTATTATGAAAGAAAAGATTTTGTGAGTTTACCTTAGTACTATCAACTGTCAGAGCTAGAAATGTTACATTTTCAAAAAAAGTGAAAAATTATCTGACCCAGAAATGATGACGCCAGAAAAAATTAACTGTAAAAATGGTTTGATGATGTGGGGCTTAATGTATTCAGATGTAAAAATGGTTTGGCACAATTTTTGTGTTGTATGTAATTTTATAAACATTGTGGAGCACCTTTACTTTAATTTTTATATCACACTGCAGGTCATAGTGGATCTGTGTTGCCAAGTTTTTGTCCAGTTGAGTTTAAATTTATAAATATGTTAGTTAATCATGGTATAATTCAGTCATCAGTTGTGTCATACTTGGGGTTTGTGTTAACTGGTAATTTCTGGTATTTTACTGGTTAAGATCAGCATATAATGTAGAAAAAATCAGCAGTCAGGCGGGCATTCTGGCTGTTAGTTTGTTTGACTGGTTCTAAAAAAAAGTATACTATATTGTTATAAAATTTTATGTAAAAAAAGCAAAAGCAAAAGCAAAACAAACAAAAAACAGAAAAAGGCATAGAGAGAGAGAGAGAGAGTGCTTGTATGTGTATGTGTGTATCCAACTTCCAAGCATGCAGTGTGCACATGAGTGTGTGTTCTGTGCAGGGAAGGGAGTGCAGTTTTTGGTAGTACAATAGTAGTACTGACAGCCATGTGTCTGACCAGTTATACTGATTATCTGACCAGTTTCCTTGAACCACTTTTTGACACCTTATACTTTTATAGACATCACACCAGTTTAAAAAATGTCTAGCACAGTCAGTGAATCACTGCATATTGCTTGTAAGGCTAATGGTGCTGTTGATTCTCACAGGACGAGAGGGACTTACTTGTGTGAAAAAGACAGGGCTTAGTCCTTTTCTTCAGTGACACTGTTGACAAAGAATTGTTTGATGAAGAAAAATTATGTCTGTACATTCAGGTTGGACGGCAACTTGGAGAAAAAAGCAGAGAGCACACTGTCGCTGGTGAAGCTGTACCAGTTCTACACTGACCTGTGTCAGCAAGATGCGTCTTATGTGGTGGAGATGGATGTCTTCAAAACTGTAAGAAATATACATCATGTACAGGTGTAGATCTGTATTAGACCTCATCGCTGCCTATATAATAAGACACTCATAAATGTTAGATTTGTGAGATTATACATTCTTAATCTTATCCTGGCATTTGTTGCATGCACAGATTGTTTTGTGTGTGCCATTGATGCAGAGATGCGGGAGCTTTGATTTGAGTCCAAGCCATTGTTTGAAGGATGTGGGGGTTGGGAGCACAAATTTATTTGTCTGCAGTATGTTATTGTTAACCTTTGCTGTACATCCCCTAAAAACTCACATGGAGTATGTCGTGGGTGTGCAAGCACCCTTACTTTTAATGAAGGCTACATCTGTGGCCGTACGTCTTAGGTGTGTGCATTCACCCATATTCTGTTGTGAAGGCAACATCCGTGGCCATACGTCGGGGTGTGCATTCACCCATATTCTGTTGTGAAGGCAACATCCGTGGGTGTGCATTCACCCATACTCTGTTGTGAAGGCAACATCCGTGGCCGTACATCGTGGGTGTGCATTCACCCTTACTCTGTTGTGAAGGCAACATCCGTGGCCGTACGTCGTGGGTGTGCATTTACCTGTACTTTGATGAAAGCAGTAGTGTATTCCTTGCCATGTGCAGTCAAACCTGGCACCATGAGTGTGTGTAACAGAGTCAGTGTGGTGTGATGTTTGTGTAAACATTTTCATGTAGGCCTACAGCAGAGAGAAAAAAGAAGAGAAAATGGATACGGAAGACAGATGTCATTAGGAATTCTGGCCTCATCTTTCTCTCTCTTGCAGTTGCTCTCTCTGTTATGCATTCACGCATACAGACATGCGTGCACACACTTACTGTCAAATGGGAAAGGGCAGTGACCACACACACGAACATACAAACATCTGCAGTTGGTAACCTACTGGAAGGCCGTGAAGACCCTTCCCCTCCCCCCCCACCCCACCACCAGACAGAAAGTTGCCCTTTGCCTTTGATCTGGACACTGTCCCATTCACTTGATCTACACCACTACAAGTGCACTGGTCATTCATTTCTCTTTGTTGGGGGGGGGGGGGGGGGTGTCTAGTTACATCTTATCAAGTCTTCCAGCTCTAATTCCTTACAACAGTGCGAACAGGATCAGCTTGTGCTCAACAGTAGCGTGCATAGAACTGTGTGGAAGCAGGCAGTGGGTTGTACTGCTCTAGCAATGGTTGGTGCCAGTGTTCATTTTGTTTATACATAACAATTATAGCCCATGTCCAGCATGGGTTCTACAGAGTCTGTGGCACATCGTTGTGACACAGACATAAAGCAAGAATTTATAAATAATGAATGAATGAAGGGTTCTATGGGGATGGAGGAACTGAAAAGCCATTAGGGTAGGCTTCAGAACTATCGGGCATACTATGGGCCTCCATGTTTGTTCAAGTGATTCTGGTTCCTTGGCAATCGTGATTTGTAACATGCCTTTTTTTCATAGCCTAGATTCCAAGCTGCTCAGACATAGCAGTTAGGCATGTCAAGGTATTGTCCCGTGAATCTTCTTAAGTGTACAGTTTGGTTGCCAGTCCTGTTTTTTCCTAACAGTAACACGTGAATTTCCTTGGATAGTTATTTACTTTTACTTTATTCTAATGTCATATATCTTGTTTTCCAAAACTGAGACTTCAGAATATAATTATCTCCATCACCCCCCCACCCCCCCCACACACCCACCGAATAACCTCAGGTTAGTTGCAAACAGCAGATGACTTGAAATTTCCATCAACCTCCCCCCCCCCCCCCCCCCAAAGCCGGAACAGGGTGCAATGCCAGTGAATGACTGTAGCGAAATGACTGCTGAGAGTGCTGGCATGCAGGGAAAAGCTTCTATCCCGGCCCTTCAGAAGGTGTGGGTGCCTTCACACCCATGACGTACGGCACACAAGGGACAGATTTTGCTCCCTTGCAAAGCATGGGTGCCTCCACACCCACAACCCATGGCGCGCAAGAGGTCTACCGTGAGAGTATGGGTGTGCACACACTCATGACATACTGAGGATTTTATACAACTTTGTTGTTTGTTTACTCTTAATCTTATGTTTATTCATCCAAACACACCAATTTTGGTGAGCACGGCTATCAATCCTTCATTGAATCATTCACAAAGTCATAGAATTTCATAGCATTACCTCATAAAATGTGTGAGTTATGAGGCAATAACCACAAGTGTGGGTAATTTCTCACCCATGACCTACAGTGATGGTTAATTGCTGCCTGTTAGGACTTAACGACTGGGCTGTTGCTCCTGAATCCCACCCACCAGTTGGCTCTCTGACGCACATGTTGTAGAGTTTACGTAACTTTTATTTACTCACATGCCAGGTGAGAGTTACCACTAATATGGGTGTTTTCTTGGCAGCACATCACTATCTAACCAACAAGCATTGATTACAGATTGTGGATGACATGAGAGCAATGTGCCTGTTTCAGATGTTGCACAACAAGTTTGGGAAGGAGTTTGGCTTGAAGGAGAACTCTCCATACAGTGGGCTGATGAAGGAGACCAAACCCAGGAAGAAGCCGGTGGTTGCCCCATCGTTAGGCTACAAAATGAAGGATCTGATAGAGGAAGCGCTCAAAGCCAGTGGCAATCCTGTATCCTTTCTGCCTTGTTTCTGCTTAGAGCCACAGCATTTCAGTTCATAATGGCAACTGAGTAACTGTTAGATCAGATTAAGTTAGCCCTTAAACTGTAGGGTACCTAATAAAAAATGTATGAGAGACTACCCCCACTTCCAAGACCAGAATATATTTTAATATCTGTTCAAGTCAGTAAATGATCAAAGCTCACCCCTCTTTTGGGACCACTTTTTGGTGATTAGGGTGGTCTTTGTCGGGGGCTTTATTACACACCCTCAGCAGTGAACCAGTCCACTCGGTCAGTCAAAAATGTGCAAGAAACACAGTGGCTGTGTCTCAGTGAGGCTAACTGGCCAAAAAAGAAGAAGGATTTTCCAATTACTTGCCAGACTTGAGGGCGGAACTTACAGTCAAAGTGGATTGGTTTGTTGAAAAAGGATAGGTAGGTAACTTGGTGTTTTATGCCCAGTCAACCATTACGGTTATATCAGGGCGAGTTTGAAAAAGGAAACAGCTGTTAAATTTTGATGATGACTTAAACAAAAAAAATGCAAAACTGAACACTATAATTTTATTTTTTAAAAAGAGGAAATGTTTTGGTGCAGTCCAATTTGCACAGTTCAATAGAGCATTTTTTCCCCTTCTCTTCTTGTTGTTTATTTTACCAAACGGATAACTAATTAAGTTTATATGAGCAACTCTCAAAAGGTCAGCATTCTCCACCTGACATTTTTGTAACTGTTGTAAAATTTTAACTGGTGCACCAAAAGAGTTTATGTTTGCATTATATAATAATGTAGTAATTAAAGTAATAAAATCCAATATGTTGATGTTTATGGTCCGTTTGTTAAAAAGTTTTCAAAAGAAAAAAAATCTTTTTTTCTGCACACAAAAATGTCACACTCACAGGATGTCATTGCGATGTGATCACAAGTAGCAATAAATAAGTTGTGTCAGTTACATTTGGTGTTGAGTGAATAGTAGAGATATTGCTCTGCTAAAATATAAAGTTTTGATGGGAAAATGTTCAGCATTTTTTTTTATATCACTATTTAAAATCTACGGAGTCGTACGTTGTGAACTTCATCACTGACCAGGTCCGCGTACACAGAACACTTTTGGTTGTTCCAAGGGAGACCACTGTACTGACAAGCCATAATTTTAATGTGCACAGTCAAAGCTCACAGAAAACTGTATCTAGCAAATAAAAATTCCAAAAAGAGGTCCAAAATTGAAGATAATATTTTAGAAAAAAAAATTGGGCTCATTTCAAAACACACGACCAAAATGCAATATTTTTAAATCGCACACTATTGGACTGTTTCGATCCACCATTTTGATGCACCCACTTCCTGCTAACCACATGGCCCTGTGTCAGCTTGACAACGGAACCGAACGCCTCAGGTAAGATTTTGTTTATTTTAGTCATCGCTTCATAGAAAGTGACATGCGACCCCAAAATGACGTATGAAACCGTTTTGTAAGATAGGAATGTATCTGCTGTTAAACAACACTATAATTATACGAGAAGAACGAGAAGTGAATACGACTTCGTAGAATGTAGCTGACCTACTTACAAAGCATGTAATCGAAAGGAGGACTTCAACTGATCGTACTGTGACTAAAAGTCAGTTTTAGTCAGAGAGACGTACGAGACTGGTTCTTTTTGTCATAGAAACGTGCAACCGTGGCAAGCTTTTGTCATAATGACGATCGACCCTCCAAAGTTTTTCTCAGTGAATAAAAGGAAAAATATTTGAATGGCATGTCAACAAAACTCATACTGACTGCACAAATTGTAGAATGGATTTGATGTAAATAAATTTTGTAGAATTGCTAACAATTAACGAGATTTAAGCCAGTTGAAGATATATTTGGGGTCGTATATCATGAACATGAGAATGACAAAAATTCAAGTCTGATGCTGCAGAAAATTAAGGAAATTAGATAATTAATCATGTTTTATGTGAATATGGACTGCCAAAAAATATGGTGGGGGGGGGGGGGGGGGAGGGGGGACATGGTAAAGAAGGAATGTATATGGAGCTGTCACACTGTTAGTGTTATTTTAGCCTGACTTGGTTAGTGTACCATTTACTCCTGTATAATAAATAGGTTTGCTTGGTTTGCTATTTAAAAATAATAATTAATACTAAAACTGTAAAAGCTGCATGTACTTCCACTTAGAGAAAATATACCCAGACACTTTCATGGACTAAGTTTTCATTGTTACATTGTGTTGATTAGAGTATGCATAAACTTTAGGTTATTCATAATTAGAAACATTTTGACTAAGAACAGATGAAAAATTATAAAGTTTCTGTGATGCTAATAATTAAATATTAACATAAATTATGCAGGCCGCAGGGTTCGTGATAAGAAGATGGACGACTCGGTGAAGAAGACTTTGACCAACAGGGAGAAATGCTGACGCTGTCAAGAGAGACTCAAAGCTGGCGTTTTATTCTGTGCTATGGAAACAGCATGTCTACATTGACTAGGTTGAGGTTGTTGACGCAGCATTGCAGATGGTGCGGGTCAACTTCATGGGGGAAAAGGATGGGCGGTACTACTGGCCAAGTACATGCGACAGAAGTGAAGAACCATTTTGCAACCTGATCGCAAAAGTGAAGGCAATGGAGTTGGACACCATGTGAAGCACAAACAGAAGGCAACTTTGGAATGCCACCTTCTAAACCTAACCATCTTTGTTGTTGACCTCATAAGATCGGAGCTTGTTTGGCATTTCTGGCACAACTCTGTCTTGGTTTTCATCTTATCTTTGCAAAAGAACACATCTAGGGTCTCTCTCTTTCTGTCTTGTTTTGTTTTTTAATTTAGTATCCGTTTCCTTTTCTTTGTTGTTATTGTTATTACTGTCATTTTCTTAAGCTTAGTTTTATCCCTCCCTTTCCGGGTTTCCCCTCTGTAAATTACCCATTTGGTTTTGGTTTTTTTAAGTCTTGACTTTTTCCCTCCAGTTCTTTTTACCATTATCTTTTTCATTTCCATTGCAGTCACTGTCTCGTTTTATATGTTGTTATTGATGCTGTATTTGTCTATATCCTTCTATCATAATATTTCACCATGAATATCTCTGTTATTAGTAGTACTGCAGCAACGACAAGATATGTAAGTTGGCATTTTTTGCTAATATCTTCGCCGTTCAGAAATAAAGTTTAATCAATCAGTCAATACCTCTGCTTGCTCTTTCAAAGTCACCCTTAAGACACACTTGTTCAATATTTCTAAACTTTTTCACAGGCATGCCTATCCCCCCGTCTGATGTGTGTGTTAGTGTTATTTTAAAGTGCCCTGTGTTCCCACCTTTGTGCAGAAGATGGGTGCTCTAGAATAGTAGAAGTCCCCTTTAATATTATAAAACTGAGATGTGTCACTGTTACTTCTTCTCCTTAGAGTATCTTTTCTTTTATTAGATGCAGAGTATCTTTTCTTTTTTAAATCTTTTTGCTTATCCTTATTTCTTCCCTCTCTCTCTCACCCCCTTTTTTTTTTTAAAGCAACTATCATGCATTGCCCTCTTTTTTCCCCCCTTTTGTAGATATATAATCATGTATGGAAGCAGCTGCAGGACATTGGATAACAGTGATGTGAAAGAAAATGAAACTTTTTTTTTGCTGGGGTTGGGGTGTATTTCTTGTACTTTGACATTGCTTGACTTCATTTACATTTGGTTGTACCACATCGTTCTGCATTCCAGTTCTTTTTTTTTTATTGAGTGTTTTAAGTGGTTGTTGGCGAAAATGTCCATCCTGGGAATGGGGAGGAGGGCATTCCTTAGTTGGTTGGTAAAAGACTATTTGGGGGAACGCAACATTTTCATTTTTTTCCAAACGGTACAAGAAGACTAAATACATGTGTATGTATGCTTAAAAGGTTAATTTTATGTGTTGCTCAAGTAAAGTTTTGTCAGGTTCTTAATTCTATTATTTGTAGGTGAACCACGCAACTTTTATGAAGTGTACATGTTCATCATTTTTGTCATATGACACGCGACACCAAAGTACAAAATGTTACATGATTCTGCAGATATCAGTTTGCTTTACTGCTTGTATTATTTTTCTGAAATACAAAAGAATAATGAACATACTTATGCATTGTTTTGTGTGTTTTTTATGGTGTTTAGCTTGTGAGAAAATGTTTTCGGAAGCATGGGAGTCGCATGTCACCGATGACAAAAAATATACCATAAGAAATCATTACTCATACCCAAACCTTCATGAGTTGGGTTTTGTTTGGTCATAAACTGTAACAGTAATATGTTTATCACAAAAATAACAGGGAGTAATGTCAAAATGCTGCCACAAAGAGTAATGTTTTTGTCATCAGTGACACGCGAAACCATGCTGGCGTCCAATTATATAACCCTGTAACTTAGATAGTAGCCCCAAAAGTATCCTCTAATCATTGTTTTTGGAGAGAATTGTGTTGATACAGCACCCTTAAAATAAAAAAATTGCTTCACCATCACACTTCAAATTTAACCAAGATGTCACACTTTAGTTTTCACCTTTTGAGAGTTGCTCATATATAATTTGTGTTCCTACTGAAATAGTATGCAAGAGAGTTGCACATATTATTCTTTAACCCTGTGTCAGAGCAAAGGCATGATGTTTGCATGGGTCAAGAAGTTCATTGCTGCCAAGTATCCTGCTCTTCAGGTTGAATTCCGACCACACTTTTTGAGGAAAGCTCTTGACAGAGAGATTTATGCTGGACGAGTTGAACTGGTCAGTGTGTGTGTTAACATGCATGCTTAAATTGACTGTGTACCTACTGCATGTAATTATCAGTATAACTTTTTAGTTTGTCCCAGAAAAATGAAGGCTCTTTTTTTGTTTTGTTTTCAATTGTTGTTCTTGAAATAAACTTTTGTGTGTGGTGTTAGATATGTTTAAGCTGCAAATGAAAGAAAAATATAATTGTTTCTTGTGTGTAATATTTTGACTTGCTCTAAAATCTTGTCAGTGATAATGAGTGTCGTCTACCTGCCTGCCTATCTGTGACAGAAACAGTTAATATAATTTGTTTTCTGCTGGAGAAAAATGTTTGCAAATGAATTTTAAACTTTGCATCAGGATAGCAGAATCCATTGGCCAGTGCTTTTTTACCACTAATTAATTTAATAACCTTGACCTATTTTCAAGATCACACTCACAGGGGTGTGGGTCAGGTACAGACTTTTTTGCATTTTTTTCTTTTAGGAATTTATTGTTTAGTATTAACCTTCACCGTACGTGATGAGTGAAAATTCACTCATAAATTCATTAAAAAATTTGTAACTCAATAAATAGTTATGAAAAGGAAATTTCATGACTTTGTTAACTACTTTTTCCCCTTGTGCTTGCAAAAAGATCATGTACGTTTGTGAAAGTATGTTTGTGAAAAAATGAAATTTTAAAATAATAAACATGTACATATTTAATGCACTTCCTGGGTAAACTTTCATCCATGTTTTCGAAGAACCCTGCAGGCCATATGTAGTGGGTGAATTTTCACCCATACCAGTGGTAGCTGAACTTGAGAACTGACGTGTTGGCAGATGGCAGCCAGGGCCATAAACAATGGCGAGAAACCGGACCCACTAAAACCACTGAATTTTGTCCAGCCACTCTTCTTGACAGTTGATAACACACAGACATACAAACAAACACTCTCTCTCTGTCTGTCAGTGCATGTGTGTGTGTCTCTCTTTCTCTCCTGTCCTGGGATGTTCCATGATGATTTGTACACAATGCGACACTACAAAGTGCTGGTTGTGTACAAAGTGAGAAGAGCAAAGCACTTTCTTTGAGTGGTGTTATTGCAGAGTTCTGTTTGCTGATCTGGAGCTAATGTGTTGTATGCAAGCCCAGTAATCATTTAAAAAATTTTTTTTTTTTTTTTACTGTTCTTTGTTCTTCTTAAAAATCTAGTATGTTCGTACTTTCATTTTTACCAAGCTGATGCACAATATATATTCTTTCAGCTGTTTCATAGTTATGCTACATTGTGGTGTGGTCACCATAAAAAAGTGGCACAGACAGAGAGAAGGAGAGAGAGAAAAAAAGTGTGAACAAATCTGGCAACTTGCTAAAAGATTTACATAACAAACCAACCAGTTGAAGGAAAGTGTATTCAGCCCAACAAACTGAGTGAGGTGCTGCATTACACAGTTGTGCCACAAATTGGATGAAAGAGGAAACCCCTATCATGGGTGAATTTTCACCCACAACATATTCCAAAGAAGTCGGCTATGTAAAACTCGTGGGTGAATTTTCACCCACAATGTATGCAGTGGAAGTCTTACTATCATAAAGTCATGGGTGAATTTTTACCCACAATGTACACTATTATTGGTGAATTTTTACCCACTGCATACATGGTATAAGTGATCCTCTTTTAAAGTAAGGGTGAATTTTCACCCACAACGTACAGGAGGAGGGTTTTATAGCGACGTACAGTGAACCGACAAAATCATGCACAGAATGCATTTCATGACTTTAGTGAGCCTTGAGGTGGGATAAAGCATGCATTTCCTGGAAGAGCTTTCAAACTTAATGATAGCCTGCATTTAGATTTTAATTTTCATTGATATATAGTGACTGATCAAAATTGAAGGTCAGTAGCTCAGAGTCTATAACGACTTTGATCTAAATTGAAGGTCAGTAGCTCTGAGTCTGATGGCATTGAATCAAATTGTGCATGATGCTTAAATATAAGACACGACTGTGAACATGGTGAAGTAACTTCATGTATAGGAAATAATTATCTAGCTGCCTGCCTTCACGAAACCGTAAAAGTGGCTGTGTTTTTTAGCTATGTATTTCAGGTTGCTTGATTATAACATTTATTTGGTGTTGGACACTTAAACCAGTGTAGGTTACTTTGATCTGTTAATATTTCCATGGTCACAGGAGGTTTGGAGAGAAAAAATTTAAGTTTGTTTTTTGTGCTTTGAATTGATGTGGACTGACTGTACATTTGCTCTCCTGTTATTTTCAGTTTAAAAAAAAATTATTACTCAGTCACTAACTGGGTTTTAATGTCCTGTCAATTACACTATCATCTAAGGGTGGGAACTCAGAGATTCACCCATGGTGACTGAAAAGTTTGTATGCAACATTTCTTTTTATTGTGCACAACCGCATGTGCAGTACTCACTGCTGTTCAGGCATCTGAGTGTGTTTGCTTGTTTTGTTTTTCTTTCTCATTATAAAAAAAATGTAGTGAACTTTTTTGTTTTAGGTCAAAGGTATTGGATTTTGTGGATTTTATCGCTTACCTGGACCTCCGGATGTTGAAGAGGAGCCACCAAAGTCAAAGAAGAAAGGAGGAAAGAAGGTTTGTTACAGACTGGGTATAAAATGTATTTTAGGGTCACTCAGTATGACCAACAAGCCATATGCTGCTGCAAACATTTAACTTGAAATGCTTTTTAGTACATTGTTTTTCCTGGTGGGAAAGTTGGGTCACCTGATCTGGTCCATTCCTCTCAGTGTGTGCAGTATTTTCGTATGTCTAGACAATGGTATGGGTGCCAGTGTGGGATTTTTTAATGTGTACGCAGATGTTGATGCCTGTGATTCTGGACTGTACAGACACCATAAGAGAGTATGCACTGGAAGATGACTAGGGGAGAAACATCCCTTGCCACACCTGGGACTCGAACCCAAGTCTGTATTGCACCTAGCTTTCATTCAAATGCTCCACCAGCTGAGCTATCCCCACCCCTGTTGCTGTTTTACTTGCAGTGGATTGACTTCAGCAGAACTGGTTCTGGTTCTGATAGAGTCACTCCTGATGCTGGCAGCATCTGTCCTGTCAATACAGCAGGCTTGTCAGATGACTGATCTAATGATTGATGTAAGTAAAACTTGCCCCAGGCGACTGAACAGCCAGTGCTGCTGCAGGGTATGACAATAAGGACTGCCTGGGGCAGGTGACTTACTCAGTCGGGCAGATGAAGATCTCAGTGGCCTGCCCGACTGGGCAAGTTGTTATCAGTTTATTTTATTTTATTGACAGTATCATATTTCAGTTCAAGCACTAGATTTTGAGTCACTGTGGCAGTTTTTGTTTTGCGGTTCCACAATCGCAACATCAGTTTCCTTTTACATCATCAAACTGACCGACGTCAGTGTCGTAGCATGTGATTGGCTTGCCAGTGTAGTTAAGCCAATCAGAAGCTAGCGCTCTTTACTCGTGGCGAAACATGGCTTGCACTCAGCTTTGGTGTGAGCTTTTTAAAAGGAGCATCGGAGGAAGAAGGGGGGGGGGGGAGAAATGAAAACAAAAATAAGTTTGAAAAGCTAAAAGCGAACAGATCCCAGTCAAAAGAGAAGAAGGAGGGGGGAGAAATGAAAACAAAAATAAGTTTGAAAAGCTAAAAGTGAACAGATCCCAGTCAAAAGAGAGGAAGTTTGTTCCCAAGTGCAGAAGAAAGAATTTGCTTGGGGTGTTTGCAATGACGACATGGGCCACAACTATGCCAGTACTAGTGGGATTTTTAAAGCAATTTCTTCGTCTTCTCTTTCTTTTAGGGGAGGGATAGGAGGCAAGGGGAGAAGGGGGTGGTGGTGTCAGATCCAAAGTGTAATCAGTGAGCATTTTAAAAGACATAATTGTGGCCGCTGAAAGGTTTAAATTAATAATTGTGTTCTGATCGGGAATTTCCTTTCAGCAAAGGGACACTACTCCCGACTCGCAATCTTGTTTTATTGTGGAAATAGGGGAAACGTTGGACCTTAAAAAACAAAACAAAAAACTTTCTCATTCTTAAATAACAGATAATGAAGGCAGGAATAAACTAGCATAAATTTGAATCTTTTATCAACACAGAAAATAAAGAAATGTATCTGGTGCAGGTTTGGCACTGTTCCTTGTGTTTTATAGTGTGCATGGTTTGCTCTTTGCTGTTTCTATTGTTTGTTGTGCATAAGAGTTGGTCTGCTCCACAAATGTTCTCAGCAAATTCTGTGTCAGAAAGAGTTTGTAGTAGTCTGCCAGTTTGAAGCCCTCTGTTGGCACTTTTATCCCAGCATGTCCAGTGAATGGCAGTTCAGCTGCTTTATAGTGGTTTGGTGGGGAAAAATTCCCCTCAAAAGTTGCATGTGTTGCTGGAGCAGTGCCACCGCCACCACCCCTTCCCCTGCCTCTGCCTCTTGCCACACCCTCTCTTCCTCTCTTTGGTCTGCCGTGTGTTGTTTTCATTGCTCTTCGCTTACCTCCTCGGACAGTACAAAGGAAATCAAGATCTTCCTCATCATCACTGATCAGTTCCGCATATGCACTAGAAACGGCTGCAATCTCCTCTTCAATATCTAAGTACAGTCGTTGCTCTGGTCATGTGTAGCAGGTGGCACACCATCATTGCTGACATCACTGTTATTGTCAGTCAGAACACACGACAACAACAAAGAAATGTCACCTCTAGCACAGTCATCACTGTCCCACCCATCATCCAGCAGATTGATGGATTCTAGGTTGGATCCCTCCAGAACAGGTGTAGCTGCTTCTGCTGCATTGAAATGTATATTTCCATTGCTTGTGCTTGAGCTTGGTGCTCTGCCGTCAGCCATTTTTCTCCACATGGTGGCAAGACAGAAAACCTATGGGGGTCACTCCTTCAAAACATGGGCTTAAATTTTCATACAACGTCACTGCAATGTCATTGGTACCTATTTATAGGGGAAAGCCTGGGGTTTCATGTGGTAGGAAACACCACAGGCTTTGTTGGGAGTAGCGTTTTGGCTAAAACCACACCAACAGAATATTCCATCACTGGGCACTGGCGCATGCCAAACTTAATGGCGGAATATTCCATCACTGGGCAATCAAGAGGTGTGTATGCAGGTGTGAGTACATCCCACCAGTAAACAGTAGTAATGAGTATGTACGATTTCTTGCATGGTTAGATTTTATGTTTCAGGTGAAAAAGGGGGATGAAAATACCGACTCTACAGATGATGTGACAGTTGAGACAGACAAGGAGGGGGAAGAGAGTGGGATGGCAAAGGCAGAAACAGATGAGAAGACAGAGGAGAAGAAGCAGGAGACAGAAGAAAGTGGGGAAGGAACAGAGGGACAGGTAGAAGGAGAAGAGAAGAAAACAGAGAAGAAAGCAAAGAAAAAGAGAAAAAGGACCCAAAGACGCAGTAAGTAGAGATTGTTTTGTTTCATTGGTTCTCTTTTATACGATTACAGTTTGGGTAATATGTGTGAATGAAGAGCAGATAGCCTGGTGGGCAAAGCAACTCTCACAAGTGGTTTCTGTCTTGGAAGATGTGAAGTGTTGATGAGCTTGAGACACTAACTGCAGGCACAAAGCCAAGACATCGCACCATTGAGTGCCTGGGGAGGAGAGAGCTGTGAAACAAGAAAGCACTGAACAGTCTCCTTGAAAGGATGAAAGAGGGCCATTGTCAGTCAGATGAATGTTGGAACTGTTTCAAATGCAGCGTTGGGGAAAGTTCTGAGAGACGGGGTGTGCTTTTCCAAATGCATAAATACCACCTTGAACTGAACTGAATTGAACTTTCGGTGAAGCTGCCAAGATGAGGTTTAATGCACCCAACTAAAACTTCTGTGTGGTATGCTGTCCATTGGCTCTTATTTGCAGAGCAGGTGTATGACTCCTGTCAACGGCAGCTGAACGTAATAAACTGGGTGCAGATCTGTGCTTCTACTACTGTTGTACTTTAAAAAGTAAAACCATTACTATAAAACCATCACTGTAACAAATATATCACAATAACAGAATGTAGATCAGCACACCTGATCTGCATAATCGACATGTACAATCTATCCATATGTAGTATACTAAATTAAAATTCTTTGTCTCTTGTGTTGTATTTTAGAAGCCACCATTGGTCCGAGGCACAGCAATCCCCAAACGATCAACGATGTCTTCCCCCTGGCCATGACCTACATGGCAGAGCCCAAGGAGGCTTCGTTTGGACGGATCAAAAAGTACCTGGAGAAGTACTATGGCAAAGTTGACATTGATACGAAGTAAGTGGTTGTGGATTTGTATTTTAAAACATTTCATTGAAATTACAAATAGAGTTAGCTGTAAGATGCACACTATCATAATTTAGGATGGAGATTTACTCTCTTTTTTAATGTGAAGATTGTATTTATTGCACTGGTGAAGGTGTATAGTGGAAATGAATATGGGTTGATCTGAATACTTCTGAGATGGGTATGAGGAGCCAGACTCGGGTGTGGAGAAAGCCTTTTATTTATATTGCAGTATATTGCTGTGTTGTGTTTGACTGGCTGGCATATGGATGTAACAGAAATATGGGATCTGGTTCGAGTGCACTGAGAAGACTTCATTTACTCTTCAGTGTGCCACTGCCTTTTGTTGAACAGACTGAAGAAGTGTTTGGAGCATGGCTGTGAGACGGGACTGTGGGATCGTGTGTCTGGCTCAGGTGCATCAGGAAGCTTCCAGCTCCTTGTGGACTCCTTCAACCCTGAACACAGTGAGTGCATGCTCCTGTCCTTCTCCCAGTAGAAAATGAGGCTTTAACACAACATTGTAGGAAAGCATTATGGACTTGGGTGGGTTAAGTCATTCAGTGTATCCAACTGTGGACACAAAGCACCACAACCACAAGCAGATAAGTAGCTTACATTTCATTTTTCACCATTAAACTGTTGTTTTAAGTGTTGTTCTGTTACTTGACATTTGTCTGTTTTTCAGATATAAACAATTTGTTGTTGTTGTCTTTTGATTGGCAGAAATGACAGTGAATTTACGTTTTGCTCAGTCCTGTATTTGTTTGCTTTCAGCGGAATCAGTAAATTTACGTTTTGCTCAGTCCTGTATTTGTTTGCTTTCAGCGGAATCTATGACAGACATGGTGTGTTCAGCTATCATTGCATGCACTGAGCCCAAAACGTCGTCAGTGCGGTTACTGAAGTCCTACATCAGCGAATACCACCCAGAGTTCAACATTGACACCAGGCCGATCAAACTGAGAAATGCACTGGAAAGGGCTGAGAAGCAGAACCAACTCAGGTAAGATAGGGTTTGTGCTTGTGATTAGAGACAGCTTCGTTTGAGGTTCCAACCTTGAGGTCTGGATTGAAAGGATAATTGAAATAATAACATCAACTGTCTTGAAAGCTGAAAATGTGACATGCTCTGAAACCAGTCACAGTCAGAAAAAACAGACTATGGAAATGCATTCACAGATACATGATTAGTGTCTTGATGTGAAGGGTGAAATGAAACTAAATGCACCCTGTTCACCAAGAATGGAGTGTAGTTGATTGGTTTGGGCCAGTCAGAAAGTTACAGTTATGATTACTATTTGTTGCATTGTGTGAAGAACTGTGAGTCAGCTTTTTGCATGTGTAAGGCAAAGGACTTGTGTTTCAACCAGGTGTGGAGTGACTGTGAATGTGTGATTCATCTTGAGGTGACCCTGTGCGGTTGAGAGGACGTAAAAATTTAAGAACTAACTAACGAACGTCTTCATTTCAGGCGGATCAGTGGCATTGGAATGAGTGGCAGTTTTCAGCTGGTAGAATCATTTACTCCGTCCCCTTCCATTCTTGCTGGCAATGAAGATGTGGTGGAAAGTGACTATGAAGTAGATCCAGCCAAAGATGAGGTCTATGTTATTCGCAAAACAAAGTCGGGACGCAGGGCTCCTCTGGAGAAGACTCAGCTTGACTTCAGCTCTTCCTACAAGAAGAGGGTGCCAGGGTCTGGTGGAGGGAAAAAGACACCTGCTCGCAAAATGCCCAGCAAAAAAACCAAATATGCCAGCAGCAGTGAGGAGGAAGAATCTTCTGAGGAGGAGGATGCAGATAGTGAGGTGGAGGGTTACCACCCCAGAGCTACCAAGTCCCGGGGAGCACGTGCTTCAGTAGCTAAAAAAAGCCAACCCAGGCCCACACCCACCAAGGCCAAAGCCAGTAAATCCAAAGGACGAGGCAAACCTGCAAGCAAGCCACAGAAAGCCCCCAAAAGAGGCAAAGCAGCAGCAAAATCACCAAAGAAACTGCCAGCCAGAGATGTCAACAGTGAAGAGGAGGAAGAGGACAGAAATACCTCTGCCCCTCAGTACACAAAGTCTGTCAAAAGCTCCAACAGTAGTGCTCACGCAAAGAAACCTCCAGCCAAGAAGAGACCAAGGACACCCGCTAAGGCAGAGGTACAGAGTGGTGATGAAGAGGACTACTATGAGATTGAAGAGGAGACACTGACTCCGTCCAAAAGGGGCAGAGTGGGCAAACCAGGTGCCAGCAAAAGTAAGGCGGCTGCCCCTAAGCAGTCCAAAAAGAGGGACACCGTTGAGCCGTCTTCACCCAGTGGGGGCCGAACACCAAGATCTGCATCCAAGACAGCGAGAAAGTCTCTGAGGGAAGCAGACAGTGAAGACGAGTCTGATGAAGAATATGTTGCAAGGCCTTCATCCTCCAGGGGGGCAAATAAAAGGTAAACTTTAGGATGATGCTGTGTCATGTCGGCTGCTGTTATAGTCTCAGCTATTTTCATACCAGAAACCAGAGTGTCATTTGTGGTTTTTAAAAACTCATCTCTGGTTGAGCTTGAGGTCTCAGTTCTTTGATCTTCCTTTTACTGTCATCAGAATTACAGCAGTCATTTGACAGTCATTTCACATGCAAATTACTTTATTAGCATTGTGTTTGTGCATTAGACTCCAGACCTGTAAATTAAAAAAGTTCTGTCTACAGTTCATCGGTGTTGAGTCTGTTGCACCCTGGGCCGGTGTAAATCTGCAATACAGACCTATGCATTCTTGTCTAAGTTTGAGTTGCTTGCATGCTAAAAAGGTTTATTTTGCTGCTAAAACTCAAGCCTTGAGAATACATTGTTGACTGTGGAAGCAGTAAGACAAAGCAGCTGTGACCATCCAAATTTGTGCTTCTTAATTGTAACAGCAGAGTTTGGAGTCTTAATGAGACCTTAAAATATAGGGAAGTTTATGAATACTGCCAGCAAGGATTTTAAAACAACTTTGTCTTGAGTATAGTTGTATCTTGATTTAAGGCAGCTCAGAGAATTTCACTGCACATACAATATCTTGATGAGAAAGAGCATCATACTTCAGTTTCAAATGAACAATGACAATATTCACTGTGAGAAGTAGGTACAGTCCTAGTGACTTTTTCTTATTCATTTGCTGTTGTAGTTGCAAATTAGATATTCATGGTTGATTGGTATTCCCATGTTCTGTTGTCATTGGCCATTCTAGTCATGTGTTGTAGCATGGCAAAAATCAAGAGCATGACATCTAGTGCCATCATACTTAAGTGTTCTCAACTGATGATGGGTGCAATTGAATCAACAGTACTGATAATGCATACTGCATGCCTACATGGGTAGTTTTGATTGCTTTGGTCAGCTGAAGCATCAGAACCATTTCAATCCATGTTGTTGCTGGGAATATATATCTAATGCAGATAGACATCACAACACACATGGTGTACATGTCAAAATGTGCTGCATTATGGGCATCAAATTGTTTTATGTTAGTTTCACTGCCAGATGAAGGAATGAAAGTGTTGTATAATGTGTTTATGCTGGGCCATGTACGTCCATCAGATCTTTATATATTAAGTGACCAAAATAACAATTTTTTTAATACGTCATTCTGTAATGAAAAGGACCAGTCAGGCTTTAGAATCAGTTGCTGTGTCACACCTGATTGTTAACATTGCATACTGTTGAGAGAAATAACCAAATGAACAATCTAGATAGTTGATGAATTATTTTGTACATTTGAGAGAAGAAAAAAAGAAGGAATGTTCACACACCAAGTTTTGCTTTCCAGCACACTTCCTCCAAACTCTGCTGTAATTTGTTTCACCATTGAAGGAGTACTGCTTACCACTGTGTATCAGTCTACTGAAATCACCCTTATAAGTCTCACACTGCCTGCGCCCATCATGAAATGGGTAAAACGTTGAGTGCAAAGACTGTGGAAGCAATATAGCATTGACACACATGATCATTGGGCACTGAAATTTAGTTGTATCTCAGTTTGAATGAATTTTATTTTATTTGTGCTGGTGTAAGCTTTGTGAGTAGTTATAAGCAAAATGCAGCCTAATTTAATTGGAGTTTAATTAGTCTGTGTGGTTACAAGCTTAATGCCATTGGAGAAGCAATGAAAAGCCATCAGTTAGCTGACAGTTTTGTGAGACTTGTGGCATAACCAGTTATAGCATGGGTTGAAGGAAGGCTATCATAAACCAATGCTTGGAATATGGGAGTTATGATGTTGCTGAACTGCACAAGAATTCACAGTGTCATAATCAGTGATGTTGGCAAATTGGTGATTTGGTTGTGGATGTGAAAGTACCTGTATCTTTTCAAAATCAGTGATGAGTTGTGTAGTTTTTGGGTGAGAATTTCAGACATCCAAACTGTAAAGTTGGAAATGTTTGTGTTAGAGGCTTCTTGTGCAATTGCTCACTGATTAAATACAATACCAGGAAAGGTCATGCTAACCTGGCTTTGCAATATAAATGCTGCCACATAAACAAGATCACCTAAATTTTGTTTTTATGGCAAAATGTCTTGTAGTGACAAGTAATGAATAGCATACAAAGTACAGCATATGAAGGTCCTTGTCCCCCAAAGTAACAGGCACTGTGTTTAATCAATTTCTTTACTTTATCTTTTAGGTCAAGGTTTCTTTTTAGACTAGCTGGTCACTTGAGGACTGATTAGCATGAGTTTTGTCATGAATATTTACAAATGGTCTCAGCTGATAATTCATGAACATTAGGCATTTTAGCGTGCTTTGTTTTCGCAGCCAAAATCTTGAGTTGTACTTACTGGATACTTACTTCATGATGTGTTGCACTCAGTCAGTATCAGTTACAATTGGAAAAACCAAATGAAAGTTGCACATACCAGATTGCGTTTAAGTGATGGAAACTACTGCTAAAAACAACTTTGTATATATATATATTTGTGGTCCCATCTGCAGCATAATAACCAAAATAAATTTTATGTATTACTTCCATTTCTTTGCTTACAAGTTCAGGCTTGAAAAAGTTTTGTTGACTAAATCAGGTGTGAGAATTTCCAGACTGTCAGATTTTTTGAAAATGTGAAAGCCTGAATATCGTTTTGTCATGACGTTAATTTTTACACAGATATTTTTGGGGAATATTGTACCATCTCATGCCACCAGTCATATGACAGCTAATACTGTAACAGAGCACACCTCCCCAAGGTTAATAATAATACACTTGTAATTGCCCTATGTGTATTTGAAAAACAGGAACAATTTAAAATTGTGAATTTTATGTCGCAGTTGCCATAGATTTTATAGCCTTAAAAGTGCGAGTTTCAGTTTGGTGTAAAACTGAAAGAATCAGTTGTAGGAAATTGGTCAAACCTTTTGCTTCAGCTTTGTATGCAGATTGGACTAGTCTAGAGTGATCCATTCTGATGGCCTTGTAAAATGGATTCACCAGAAACAGATCCGCTGTTATCCTTGGACAGTCACTACAGATAGATATCAGTGTTGTTGGATTGTTGTCTCATTGTGGAAGAATTTGCTCAGTTCTGGGGTTGTTTTCTGCAGCCAACCTCTCTTGCTGTATTGTACAGCTTGAGTATGTTACTACCATGGTACAAACCTGAAGCAGACTTCTGTTTTTGTTGCACAGTGATCAGGAGGGATTGTGTGATTATTAATATTATGCTAGTTTGTCATAGTTTGCTCATATTCCAGTTGTGAAGAAAAAAATCTGTCTTTTTGTTTTGGTTTGTTTGACGAGGATATTATGCAGCTACAATGAGTACTTGTGGTAATGAATATTTATGTATCTTTGTGTGTATGTATTTTTTTTAAATACATATTACGTTATCAGTAAAATAAAATAAAAGTGCTAAAATTGGAGCACTCTTTGGTAAATATTGCTAAATTTGCATGGTGCATGGATTGATTTGTTTTGTGTGTGAATGTAATCAGTGTCAAATAAGGTTGTGGTCTTGTATAAGAGGTTTGCATTCTGAATGTATTTGCTATCCTAAAGCCCGTTCTTAACTGGGTGAATGTTTGTTCGCCGAACATACTTTGGACACTTCGACGAACTATGATTCGTTTCTTAACTGAACTTTTAGTTCGCCGAATATGGTTCGGACAGTCCAAACTTTACTTTGTTCTCAACTGGCTTGTAATGAGGTGCAAGCTTCGGCCTGAACTTGCGGCAGACGCGC
Source organism: Alviniconcha marisindica (assembly GCA_018857735.1). Lineage (NCBI taxonomy): Eukaryota > Metazoa > Mollusca > Gastropoda > Provannidae > Alviniconcha > Alviniconcha marisindica. The sequence continues at coordinate 136,704 of JABMCL010003547.1, read as the reverse complement.
AGCAGACAGCATGATGAAAAATGTAGGCTAAAGTCAAGTCAATATACTTAAATCATCCCTCACAGGGTAATTCAACTATCTCATTCTGGGTCTCCAAGACCAAGCTGCACCTCCCACAAGTTAACAAATAAACAAATTCCCTCCGAAGCGAGTAAAGAACCTAGCGACACCGTCATCCATTTTTATTTTTTCTTCATCCACAGGAGAGCTCTGCTCTCAGCCAATCAGAAGCAATGATCGTCGAATAGGGCGAATGTTCCCAGAACATGTTGAGCGAAGCTTTTTGGACCCCGAATATAGCTTCGACGAATACTTCCAACTAGGTTTGCAAAGAAAAGTTGGCCCAATTAAGAACCAACTAGGTTCGCGAAGAAACATTCACCCAATTAAGAACGGGCTTAAGGTGTATGACCATTGTTCTTCCTGCTGCAGGGGCAGTTTTTACAGATTCATACCCTTTTGGTGAAGCTAGCAATGGCAGGTGAACAGACTGTAGAGACATGGGTGATAGGGCATTGTAGACTGCTAGTACCTTTTCATGAGAGTGGTGTCATAATCTGTGACTGTTTAACCCTGATGTTCAGTTAAGGGCTTGTTTAGATGACATTGAGTGGTTAATGTAAATCATAATTGTATACTATTATGTCATGTAACATGCAGTTATCCAAGTAATTTATTTAATTGCTGTTTGACCAAACTGGTTGAGCCCCTACCCCCTGCCCACCTGTTTTAAATATGAAATGGCATTCTGTTGATAGTTATCTGGAGCTTTGTATATGATGTACTAAATTTAAGTGTCTGGAGCAGCTTTTTTGTGTCTTTCTCTCTCTCCCCCTCACACACACACACACACAAGAAAAAAATCATTTGTTGCAAAACCCAATGTAATTGAAAAAAATCAAGCACAAAATGAAACATAAATAAAATGCAAGCAATTCAGCCTTAGTCTCAGTATACCTTGTTCATTAAACTAGTACTTTATTATTTTATTCTGGTCCACATTCATGCAGTGTCAGTAATGCTAATTAAATATCTTGGCATAGTTGATTGTAGTTGCATGTAGATGGTGTGGTTATTCTGATCTTGGATACAAAAACAGAAGACAAAAAAACAAAACTCTTGTGGATCACTTTTTTCTGGAGCAAGTATAGACTTATATGCTTATTTATTGGAAGTATTGCACATGTGGTTAGTAGCAAACTGAACACTTGTGTCTTAACATGGGTTACTAGTTTGAACATAGGTAATAAAGTATCTAGACCAGCTGCCCACAGCTTCAATACAGAAGAGCAGTCAGCAATAAAGAATTAGGTTGTGGAGCTAAAAAGAAATAGCAAATGCGATTGTTGTTACCAAAATGAAATGTGGGATGTATGCATGTAGTGAAATTAACTTATTAATGAGTACATTGTGTTAGTAGTATCTTGATTGTGTTGCTTTGTCTGCAATGTAGCAAAATACCTTTTTTTGAATTCATTTGAATTGGCCATGTAAAGGTGTGTTTGTGTATGTGGTGTGTGGTTGAGATAGTATGGTAAGCATTTACACTTGCAAAGTCAGACTGCCAAGTAGATAGCATGCAAGCACAGCATACTTGTTATGAAAGTGGCAGAGGTAGTAGAGTGTGAACTCTTTATGGCAACCTGTGCACCATCTGCATTGCACTGTTGTTCTGTATGACATGATATTTATAGCAGCATTTTAAAGACCTACAAATTTAAAGTATTACGACTTGAATAATGTGTTCACTTGTCATGGATTTGACTCTTTTTAAATTGAAAAGTACCTAAAATATACCACTTGTAAATTGCAACATTTTACATTTTTATCATCTCTCAAGCAAGACAATTTATATATAAAATATTTTTAAAAAGAGAAGAAAAAAAAGAAAAAATCATTACTTAAAAGGCCATCACTTCAAAGTCATTTATTGATTCAGTGGACTGATATTGAAACAAGCATTAACAAGACTGAATCACGTTCTCATGGAGTGATGATCCTGCAATGATTGTGCAAACCAGTTTTAAAATCATTTGCACATGTAGTTTGTTTTAAAAAAAATTTTTTTTTAATGATTTGTTGGCCATTGTAATTTGTATGCTTTGTAATCATATTTTCTACCATTGTGATGTACTATTATTTCCTTCCATTTCAATATGTGTACATGAATATTGTATGGTTTCCATTAAAGAAAATGTCCAAAACACTATTTTCTTACTTTGTAATCAATCTGATGCATGATACAGACACATGCTGAGGAAGGGGGTTTGGGGAGAACAAGAAAGATGGTGATAGCAAAACAAAAAAGAAAGATGGGAAATGCATCACGTGTACTGCATTATTTTATTTTTTAAAATAGCTGACACACTCCTTTCAAGAAATATGCGAGAATTCCATCTGCTTATTTTGCACGCTCCAAGCCCAATTTACCAACACCCTTCCTCTGAATTTTTGGAGACCTGTGGCATAACAATGTTGGCGGTGGATGGAGGAAGGACATAATGATGGAAGTGGATGAAGGACATAATGATGGCAGTGGATGGAAGAAGGATGTGGTCAACTGATGCCCGAGTTGAGTGCTTGCCTGTAGAACCACCAATGTTGAGTGCTTGCCTTGTGGACACGAGTCAGAACAAAGACATCACTGCTAGTTCCTTCCCCTGCGCCACAGTATAACCACCAATGTTGAGGGCTACACCCCAGCAGGATTCCACAGGCATTTGTGTTACACATACTCTTGAAACTGTGCAGTACTCACAGTAAACAGCTGTTCAAACAAGGAAACAGAAGAAACCTTAGCTTTTTGTTTTGTTTCATTGATGTTGATTGCTTTTAGATAGCGTTATTCTCTGCTCTCAAGCAGACTCATTGTGCTCTTGCTGCATGTGATTCTAAATGAGTTGCTAGTGTGTTTTGAGTGTCCACCGAAGTGGTGTACTTGCAGCAGTTTGGTTGTTACATGGCTAGTGCCACATGAAACTGCTGCCATCTCAGCATGTTTCTGTATATACCATACAGCCATGCACCAGCCAGTCTTGTCACTTCATGCAAAGCCACATACAGAGGGTGCATGCATGTTTCGCACCTACACATTTTGGCAAAATAATGGGATCTTTTACATACTACTGTGGTAACATGGTGGTGGAATGGATACAGAAGTAAGAGTCAGCAGGGAAAGTTTACCCTGGAGTCTGGTGCTCTAACCACTGAGCTATCCCAGCTTTCTCATTGGGGAGAAATATATTTTCTCTTGCCTCTGCCTTGCCTGTGTTTCATTTGAAGTAATATTAGACCTGAACAACAGAATAAAGGCAGTTGAGTTCATGGCTATACTGTGTCTCACTTAGGTCAGTGTGTACAAGCATGCAGTCATCAGTTAATCCAGATTCAGTTTAGTTTGCATCTCACACTGGAAACATTTAAAAGGGGACCTGTGCAGGTAGTGGGGATCAAAACAAACTAGTCATAACAGCCAACTTGTACATGAAATCTGTGCCACTGTGTACTTGTTAATGACTCCTAAAAAAAATAAAGGAAGGCACATCTATAACGGTAACAAGAGCAAAACAGAAAAACACTGTGTTAGAATTTCTAACTCCTGTTACCTGAAACATGGGTCAAGGCCAAAGAAACCAGTATGAATAGGTAAACCTCAGCTGAGGCAATGTGAAGTCCCCAAAATGACCCTGTGTGGTTGACATGTCATTAAAGTCCAATTAATCTGACACCAATTTTTGTTTGTTTGATCAGATAAGAACATCCTCTAAAGAAAATGCAGCTTTCGGTATTAACTTTCTGGTTTGCAAATTTACATGAAGGTCACTGAGACCAATATGATGGTGAAAGATCCAATGGGAATATCACTGCGCAAAGTTTGAAAGAGAGAAAGGAACAAAACTGGCCACAGCCACCAAGGCTGGCGACCAAATACTCATCATGACATGAACTAAAAGTAGCACACCAGACATTATTTTTCTCCAATGGTTGTTGACCTCTCATTCATTTGTCCCTAATATGTCAGCCTGACATCCGAGGACATTAAGCCCCACATCAACGATGGATTTGATTTGACCTGCACATCATTCGTATATTATGTCTTCACAATGCTGTCCATGTTGTTAAAATTGATGCAGGTCACAAAGCAATGTCAGTGATGAAACGGTTTCCCTCTGAGTTGCGTCCAAGATATTTTGATCTGCTTTTGCCCCACCGGCCTGAAATATACAGCCAACAGTCAGTGTCAACAACATGGTCAGCCATCACAACACAGATATCAGTCCATGTCCACAACACAGCCAACAGTCAGTGTCAGCAACATGGGCATCAGTGTCAACAGCACAGCCAACAGTCACTATCAACAACAAAGTTCAAGAAAGCATTTCTGGTCAAATAAGAACCATGCAGTAAAAACAACAACAAAACAAAACAAAAAACAAACAAACAAAAAACAACAACAATCCATACAGATTGGGCAAAAAATGAACAAGTTAATGATGAATAGACAACAATTAAGTTTCATAAAAGTGCCCCACAGATCAGCTGCTTGACTTCTGGGGTGAAATGGACCTGGCTGGGAATCAGTCTACCCAGTAATGGCTAAAAATAAATCTTAATCAAGGAAGCACATTTTCACTTATCACTGTTTGCCTGAAAAATGGGCTTACCCCAAACTTTTGCATGTTTTGTATTGTCATATTAGACTAGCATTCCTTTTAATGTTTAATGCCTTTGGATCCAGTAGTGGCTAGTTGAATTGAGAAATCCTTGTTCTGCTTCACACCTCTCAAGACCACCTTTCCTGAAACTGTCCCCTTTACATCCCCATGTAAATGAGTTGCTCAATAACCACCCCTCTCTTAAGACCACTTTCCCTGAAACTGTCTCCTTTACATTCCCATGTAAATGAGTTGCCCAATAACCACCCCTCTTTTTGCCCCATTTTTTGGGTTGTCTTGCAAGGAAGGTTTCAAATAATGTATCAGCTTCCACAACAGTATGTCCACAAATTAACATACAATGTTGTATAAGCATACAGACTGAGATACTACAAAATCCACTGGTGAAATAGAAAAGGACCTAACTGCTGAAGCATGTATGAAAATGTTGAAGCTATTTTTGACAGCTGATTGTTTAGCATCCCCCCCCCCTCCCAAAGGGAGGCTTCTGTTGTCCTCCTATCTGGAATCTCAGGGCTGTCATTCAATTCCCCTTTCCTGTCTCCTTTCTTGCTTTTCTGCTTAGTCCTCTTGCCCTTTCTGTCTTGTCATTTATTTGTCTAACTGTCCATTCTCTGGACTTTTTTCTCCGGAAATCTTTTCAACAATTTTTGAGAAGAGATTGGCTTTTCTGAATGGATTTTGTTGAGCAGCTAGGAGAAAGTAGGCAGTATGTGCAGCTTGCTGAAATGTGGCACTGGACTGGTATTTGCCATTATGTATTTAAATAATGTTTAAAACATTTATTTCTGTCCATTTTGTTTTGTTTTGTTGTGTGTGGTTTTCACCCTGATATAACCATACCGGTTGACTGGGCGTAAAACACCAACTTACTTACTTACTTGTGTGTGGTTTGTTTTGTGTGTTTTTTGGGGGGTGGGAGGAGGGAAGGGGGCCGGGGGTCAACTTTTTTAACAGCAGAGGAGCTGGTAGCTCACTCAGGTAACAACAGCTGAGTGTGAGCTGCATCATTAACAATCACATCCAACAAGCACAAAACATCTCAACATCTTGTATGAACCCATTTCATGCCATGAGAACAGCAAAGGAGTGTCCTTAGTGAAGTGCTAATCCCATCTGCCTAAAGGCCTTCACGTTCTGTTCTGCCTGAAATCTGAGTTTTTATGCTGTTTCATTACCCATCAACCTTCAAATATCTTCACAAGAGTATTCTTGGATGGAAACTGCATGGATGGTACAAATTCTCACCAGGGAGGGGATAAATGTGCTCTAAATATTGTGCAAAACCAAGGGAAACATTTCTGCATATAAAGTTCTATAGTTGTTGATTGGATATGATTAACACAAATAATTTACACTGACTAAATCTGATACAATGTATTATTACAATCAAATTTATTACAAACACATGCTTGTTAGAGCTATATGAAATGGTCACGAACAAGCATACAAAATAATAATGATGTGGCTCCTAACCTCTGTAAATTACACATACATAGTACATAAAACCCTCCACATAGGATGCCTATCATACTTACATAAACCTGTGACAACATTCAAAACATTACATTAAGAAAGAAATACACATCAACTATTACATGACAGGTAAAAGCACAGGAAAAAGGAGAGAATCCATACCAGGGGTGCATGATTCGCAGGCTATTGGCCCTTGTCACCTACCAAACAAACATGCACACTAAGAAACTACAGCTGCCAATTTTTGTCAAGGCCAGTTTTGGCATGGCTGGCTTCTGTTCACACACCTGTCAATCCATTCTTTCCACTGGCCAGGTTAATATGTGAAAACTGTGCCATTTTCTGAATGCGTGTTTCTGGTTGGTCAAGAGTAATGGACAACACCCAAAACTCCTATTTTGCTGGCCAGCTCAGTGGTTTTGGATCCAGGTGGCCAGCTGTCACTGTCAAGTGATGGTCCCCCTATAGAATGGCAAGCTTTGCACAGCACACAATGTTTGGACAGTGGGAATGGGCCTTAATGAGGAACAATACTTGGAAGAAAACAGCTTGTAAACATAGCATCCATACAATGTCAGCATACACAGACTTCCCTGAGTTTGACTAGAACAGACTCAACATGACAGCATTGTCCATAATTGCACGGACACTGTTGCATACTGCTTAACACTCTTTAGCTCACAAGCTTCACTCAGCAGGAATCACCTCCCTTCTCACGGGAATCAAAACACAGGCACTTTGCTGGCTTGTTCTCTTCAGTGCAATGTCTCACTAGCATTCACAGATAACAGTAGCCTCATGATTACTGAAGAGAATAAGAGTGTCAGATGGGACCGCAATAAACAGAAAATAACAGGTGTGACTTGTCAGAGGCTTAGGGACCTGCAATATTTCTAACAGTAATAGCCTGTATGCAGAACCAAAACTATCTAGAGAGTAGATTGGCAGTTTGTGAGCTACTACATCTAGTACAGTACCAGACACTGACACTGCTACACAAAACAAACATTTACTGAGATTGCTAAACAAAACAAACATGTACTGAGACTGCTAAACAAAACAATGCAGTTATTAAAGTCTGTTACTGTTTTGAAACTTCAGATTCTTCCTCAGGTATTTAAAATAGACATGAAATAACTACAAAGTACAATGCAAGTTCATTTCTGTCAGTTTATGGGGTAAAACAGCAAGGCACACAAAGACATTGGGGAAAGGGGAGGGGATGGAGAAGGTTTGGGTGGGTGGGTGGGGGGGGGGGGGGGGGGGGGTGGGGGGGAGGAGAGAAGTGGTGGAAGAACATGAAAAACTACATCAATGCAAGCTTACTAGTACAAACACACAATAGCAAAACTAAAACTAAATGTAACTGTGTCTGCGCACATTCATGAAACCAACAATGAACACTTGCAATGTTATATACATTACTGTGACCCTATAGAGATCATTGTGACCCTATGGAGATTACTGTGACCCTATAGAGATCATTGTGACCCTATGGAGATTACTGTGACCCTATGAAGTACCAGTACATGCATGCACAGCTTTTATTTGCCATAAACAAACAGTTGCTAAAATTTGTAGCAAAAACCTCACATAAAATGTTCAGTGTTTTGACACTCTTTGTCATATTATATATATATATATATATATATATATATATATATATATATATATATATATATATACACATAATACATATGGCACTATTACAATTCTCATGTATATTGGTTTGGTGTAGAACCCTTCCAGCAGTGACTGCATTTACAAGATCAGTGTTATACACTGAACTGGCCTAACAGCCACAGCACACTGCTGCTAACTGACGTAAGGCTGTGATCCCCTTTTGAGCACGACCATAACTACAACATCAGGTAGCATGTCACCAACAGATGTCATGCAGCATGCTATGCCACAGTTTGAGGACTGATTGACAGAAAGGTGATGCATTTGAAGTATAGTCTTGGTTTACTGGATCAAATACATTACATACTGGTAGCCTCAGCTTACCAAAAAATGCCTAGAAATTATAAGTCAAGTGATTATCATTGGCTATGATTATCATTGGCTATGATGGTTTGTGTCAATTCAGAATCAGATGAGAATGGAGCAAGTTTGAACTCTACGTGGCATGATCATATGCTAGATGGTGACTTCAATTTCAAAGTCAGTCTGTTCCCACAGCAACTCATGGGGTATGCTGTAGTCACAGGACCAAGCTCAAACGCAGATCATAGCCATTAATAACTGACCCAGCTCTACTGTGGTACCTAGTTTTTAAAGGCTGTAACCCAAACATGGCTTCACCATTTTGCTCACTTTCGTGCTCTGAAGAGTATTCACATTGCTCATGTAGGCAAGCTGCCAATCAGCACGTTCAATCATCTGCTAAGAGTGGTGCCCACTGGCACCTAGTCTTGTGCTGTGCATTCACCACGTAGTGCCCAAGTGCTGAAAGGGTTAACAACTCCGTCCAACAGCAAACGTGTTCATTTGTCTTCATCTCCAAAGTTACAAAAACTGTTGCTCTTCAGCTAACTACACCAGGCCACTCAACACAGCTAATGAGCCAAGTCACTCAGACAGATGTCAGACAGCTACTGAGCCATGTACCTCAGACAGCTGTGTAACTCAGACAGCTACTGAGCCATGTAACTCAGACAGCTGTGTAACTCAGACAGCTAATGAGCCATGTAACCACACAGCTATGCAGACAGGTAATGAGCCATGTGACTCAGCTATGTGACTCAGCTAATGAGCCATATAACCCATACAGCTATGTAAAATAATGTAGACAGCTAATGAGCCATGTAATTCAGACAGCTATGTGACTCAGAAAGCTATGTAACACAGAGAGCTATGAAATGTCACTCAGCTAATGAGCCATGTAACTCAGACAGCTGTGTAACACAGAGAGTTATGTAATGTAAGTCAGACAGCTATGTAATGCAACTCAGACAGCTGTGTGACTCAGACAGCTATGTAACTTGGACACCTGTGTGACTCCGACAGTCATGTGACTCCAATAGCTATGCAACTCATACAGCTATGTGACTGATAGCTATGTAACTCAGATGACTATGTAATTCAGATAGCTATAAACTGAGCCAGCTATGTGACTCAGACAGTTATGTGACTCCGATAGTTATGTAATTCAGACAGCAATGTAACTCAGATAGCTATGAAACAGACAACTAAGCTACAACAGTGCAGGCTGCTGAAAAAAGCATTAAAAAAATAGTAAAGAGAACAGATTCTAAGTTATGTCTACTCACTTCAAGATCAACTAAATAAAAATGGTCAACCAAACCATGAAAATTACAAATCAAACCAAATAAAAGATGAAAACTTGCGTGCAAGAATGAAAAATAAGATTGCCAAATCAATAATTATACTGCAAATGACAAAAAGAAAAGATCCCACATAAAGTCAAGCATGAAACCTGTGACACCAGAACATGGCTTTCCTGTGGTCCATGAACATGTATTATTATTGATTGCTTTTATAGAGTGCTATTCTCCCCTCACCAGCAGACTCACTGCACTTCACATATTTTAGTGTTTTTTTTTAGTACATGCCATTTTGGTGTTTCCATAATCCACTGAACTCAGACTTGGACTACAGGACTTTTAATATGCATATATGAGATCTTTTTGCATGTGTATGTGCACACCGGGGACCTTGGTTTATAGCCTCACCCATAGACTCCTGTGCAGAATTTGACTCCAAAGAAATGTCAGGACGGGAATGAAGCCAAACACATAACAGTCACCCATAAATGTCATGCATATCTTGGCTTTCAAGAGTGAGTGTTTTCACACCACAGTCTCCCCTCACCGTGTGTATGGAGTACTGTCCGTCAACTGGCCCCGCTGCAACCTGAGATTGGGGAGAATTCAACAGGCAATAATACTGAGAATCCAACAAGGCTCACTTCATTTTTGTCTGCAGTTTTACTGCATGCTGTTGAAATGAAGATAAAATCGATGGATCAAGGCTCAAAATTTGAACATAAAATTAGCTGTAGATCCTTAGAAGGAGTGGCACAGTTTACATGGAAACTGACTGCAAAGATGTGAGCCATGGTACTCAATTCCTACACAGAAAAAAGCAACCACTTCCAAAAAAAGAAAAACAGCAAGAAAACACCACCACCACCTGAACAGAGAGGAATTTGTTTTTCTTAAACTTTTGTTTAATAAGTATACTTGCCATGTCTCACACAGTAATGTATACAGAACTAAATTACCGTTTCCTCCATAAGATCTACAACTAATCATATTTGACATCCAAACCATGACCACCTGATAACGTAAAATTCTAATATGACTTTCTGCTATGAGGTACATATTTCTTAACTGAGGCAGTAAAGAAAATAATGCATCATATACTGAGCCTAGCAGATCTAGAACATACATGAATAATATGCCTCATATATATGTGCATTAAATATGGACATTCTGGTCTGCAGGTGTGGAGAAATACGCTTAGACTGGTGCTATAAATCTTTATTGCGAATGAAGCGGTTGCCCTCAGAGTGCTGTCCATAGTATGTGTACTTGCTCACACCATAAAATCCTGAAAAGGAGGGATGGTAGGGTTACGGGAAAGGTTGACACACAAGCATAACATGTGGAAAAATCATGCACTATCCAAATTCAAGAAGTCCAAAAGCATCCTCTCTTTTTCATCCCCCCCCCCCCACCCTGTTAAAAGCTCCCTCTCTCCTGTTTTTTTCTCTCCCCTCTTTTCCAAGGGCTTGCTCATTTTGGCTTTGCTCTAACTAAGGAAGACAGTCACTATACACAATGTCCATAAGCAACAATTATGATTAATTTCTGAGGAGAAAACGGTTCAGTTTCTACCATAAAATCTGTTCAGTTTCTACCATAAAATCAGCTGAAAAACTGCAACTTTCACTCATGAAAGCAAATGGCTGAACTGCAGCAGCAACAGATGTGAGGACTGTACAAATTGCATGCTGGGATGGAGACACACTGGGGTGTAAGTACAGGAGTGGGTATGGGTACATGGATACAGGTATGGGTGTGGGGGTTGGGGTGGTGGTGGTGGAGATGTGATAGATAGGTCAGGATGATAGCAGTGGAAGGGTTGTGTCATGGAAAATAAGAGCCCCCCCTTTAAAAAAAGAGGTGCTTGGTGGGTAAATGTAAAAGAAAAATTAACACACAATTTCCAGCCAAATCAGAAACGTTTGTCAGCATTATCTTTTTATTTATTTATAACAACATTTGCCCAGTGCCTCATCTCCAGATGAGCCCCAAGAGCTTCACAATGGCAACAATAGCACTATTCTCTGCTGCTGAGCAGACTCACTGAGCTCTAGTCATATTCATCTCTGAATGAATGACTGTAGCTTTTAAACAGGCTGTTTTGAATATTCACCAAAGTGATTACAATGCTGTTTGGTTGTTATATGTCTGGTGCCACATGAACTGCTGCTGTCTTGGTGTATATTCTGTGGACACCTTAAAACCATGCACCAGCTTACAGTGACAATGTATTAAAAGCTGCATACATTGGGTGCATCACTGCATGTATGTTTAGCTGTAACCTGCCACCTGCATTTTTGGCACAATGACTGGGATCTTTTATGTGCTACTGCGGTAACACTGGGGTGGAACGGATACTAAAATAAGAGTCAGCACAAAAAGTTGACCCTGGAGAAGAAAGTTCTCCTGCTGCTCCTGCTGGGACTCAAACCCCCGAGACCTTTTGATCCCAAGTCCGGTGGTCTGTCACTGAGCTATTTCTGCTCCCAAACATCCACAAGCTGAAGAATCACTGATCCTCCTATCAGCAATACCATCGATTCTTGCACCTGTCCCACGAACACTTTATTCCAATGAGTCCCTTACTGGCTGTTTCTGACTATGCAGTGCCAAATGACTTACCTAAACTTTTTGATTCAGAATACTGTTGTGGTTCTGTGGGCAGCGGGGTATACTGAGGTGTCAGCTCACCGCTTTCTTCCTGCAGGCATTGAAACAAAACAAACTACAAAGTTATTGTTCAAGAATTGCAGCTGAAAATGCATCTTAGGAAACAATGGAACAAATATATGGCATATTCAAACAATGGAACAACTATTTATTTATATGGTGTGTTCAAACAATGCAACAAATATATAATATGGTGTATTCAAACAATGGAACTCAGATATATATATATATGGTGTGTTTAAACTGCAACTGACATTCAGTGTCCTTCAGATGACCTCTCCTTCCCTTCACCCCTAAGACATCTCTATCTCTCTTCTTCTTCTTTTTAATTTTTTCAAATTCATCAGCAGCTTAGCAAGGACTAGTTGTTAGACAGGTTTTGACCTAACCTAAACTACAGTCCATGTAAAATAAAGTTTTCAAGTTTGAGTTTGATTCTCTCTCTGTCCATCCATCCATCCATACATTCACATTAAAAATTGGCAATGGTATATATATATACAGTCTCAACACTACTGGACTGTACACATATCATACATTCCTGCACTGGACTTGTCAAAAAGGCCAGTTTTAAAGGGGACCCCAAGCGAAAACATAAGCTATCTTGAAAATGTAGAAAATATTACAATATTTACATCTGCAAACTTATTGTATCAATATTAATGCAAAAGAATTGCTTTGTTTGGCTTTAGATCTGTCCTCTGGGCACGGCCATGTTTGCCAACATTTTTCCAATGCAGGGTCATGAAAAGACACTTATAGCACACATGCTGGACTCTCTACTGATGTCAGGTTGCCAACAAAGTGGCAAAGCTCGTGGACATGTTTTCATCAATTCATGACTTTTAAACATCAAACTTAAGGAAGTGGATCACATAACTGAAAGATTGCTGAGTCTATGTTTGTTCCATTTCTGTTTACAGGGTCTGTGATGTTCCGTTCCTTGGTGTCCCCTTTAAAGAAATATCTGAGATGTGAGATTATGGGGTAGTGAAAGCATTTGAATACCATCCTAATCTGAAATAAACCGAGTTGATTTCACCTGAACTACACAGATCAAAACACCCGTAAATTGTCAAACAGTTTGTACCAACAAGGAAATCCCTGTGGCTCGGGTAGATAATAACTACCATGTTGATATCTCTTTTCCAGAAACCTAATCAGTCTAGATATGCAGGGAAAGAGCTTCAGAAGCAAGAGCCCTTTCTACTGAAGCAAAATGAGAACTGATCAGGTAAAACAAGTGAAAGCATTTTACTAACAAGTAACACTGAATGACTGCATGGTTACTCATTCAATGATTTTCTCCCCTTTAAAAAAAAGAAAAAAAAGAAGGGTCAGCAGTCATGACACTTCCTGTTTCAACTGGAAATACTACACCGTAGATCAAATATATTTATGTCAATCTCACAATTGTGACAATATGCTAAACATGGCATAATGGAGAAGAAAAAATAACATGCACACAGCAAGAAACATCAAAAGCCTTTTGCACCAACAAAATTCTTACAGTTACTGTAAGAAGTATATGTGAGAAAATGTCACAGTGGACTCATCATCACAGCTACAGCCAAGTACATTTCTGACCACGCAGCAGAATCTTTTTCACTTCAGACACATCTTCTCTGATCCTCACCCCCTGTGTGTACTGTCCCTGCCTCTTGGCATCAAGCAGTTACAACACCACAGCAGCATCCATCCTTTCATCATTCTCATTTGTCTCCACTCCTGGAGTCTTCAGGCTTCTTCATCTCTTCTCCCTTGGCTTCAGTCAGTTTGGACTGAGAGCAGCATCCATCTCACCTGAACCTCGTCTTTTGTGGGACTCACTACCTGCATGAACTGTCCCCATCCCTTGGCTTTGATCAGTTTGTTTTTGACTTTGTTAGTACTTCACTGTCTCTTGCAGGAAATTTGGGTTGCCTTAACTGGGTAAGGCACAGCAGCTGCAAGAGCAGTGCTACCCATTCCTGTTAGTGTGTGCTGTATTTCCGTGCATCCAATGGTATGGCTGCCAGTGTTTGGGAATTTTAACGTGGGCACAGATGCTGATGCATGTGCTTGCACACGGGGGGCTGTATGGACACCATGACAGCGTCTGCACTGAAAGCTGACTCAGGGAGAAAAATCCCTTGCCGCACTGGGGACTTGAACCTGCATCAGTATTGCACCTGGCTTTCCAGTCTGACAGTCTACCAACTGAGATATCCCCATCCCCATCTGGACCTAACACTACAGCAGCATCCAGCCTAGGATCTTTCTGACCTCAAACTCATCTTCTTTTGGTCTCACACCCTAAAAACCCATCGTTTCCCTTTGATCAGCTCGGACCTAAACACAAACGCTTAAAAAGAATGATAATCTTAATAGGACAATACAAAACATGCACAAATTTCTGTGCTAAGCCCTTTTTCAAAGCAACAAAATGACAGCTAAATGATAATAAATGGCAACATTACAGTTATCCAGATATGGTGTGTGAAAAGCCTGGGTGTGTGTCATGATGAATATTAGCATGCACAATATGCACATGTTTTGTATTGCCCTTTTAAAATTAGTGTTCTTTTTCACTTTTGTGCATTTGGATCGTGTTTCAGAATGCTAGCAGTCAAGCAGCTGATGTCCCTCTGGCGGAGTTTATGTACCTTGTCTTTACTCATGTGCTAGGTGAGAGTTATTGTAGGTGACCTGGGTCTTGGTTGTTGTGTTTGTGTGATGTCTTTCAAGTGCTAATTAACTCCCCTGTTTGTTGATTCTTGTTTCAATTTTTTTCAATTTTTTTCACAAGAGCCTCCATTAGGATGTTACTCACCTCAGCGTCATGTTCTGTGGGCCTCACCACATGCATGAACTGTCCCCGCCGCTTGGCTTCCGTCAGTTCTGCCTGTTCCACTGCACTGGAGTCCAGGAACTTCAACTGCGGCAGGTGGAATAAAACAAAGTACCTGCAAAGTGCAAGGACATGGTCAAACCCAGAGCAAACCTACTTTCCATCTCTCTCTGTTCTGAATCTGATTCAGTTTTTGGACTTGATACTGCTATAGAGACAGAGAGTTAAAGCAGTCTCAAAATTGTCTGCAGAGAACACTTTGGAATGTCGTAATCTGTGGGATGCTGTTCACATGTTAAGAAGTCAAGGGTCAGCCTAAACCAACTCTGTCATCTATGTCATTGTAGTGATAAGAAATTATCCCAGCCATTTCTGATGCACCTCACATCAAATAACCTAGATGCAAAGTGAGCCACAATATGGCTGGCAGAGCTCAGATTTATACACAATAAAACATTTTTAGGTATGGATGCACACGTATATATATATATATATATATATATATATATATATATATATATATATATATATATATCATGTAATGAAAGTGTGCCTACAAAGGGAAAGAATTAGATCTAGCTGCACCAGTGAGTAGCATTCTCTTTTTGATGAAACAGATCTAGACCTGGAAAAGGTCTTATGCTCCCAAGTAGGTTCTCTCTGAAGGGAATAGTCTTCTTCTTTCTCTTCTTTCTTTTTCAATGTGCAAACAACTTTTAAAAGGTATCTTTTACCCACTAGTTGTAAAAGCACACACCGTACCAGATCTAGTTCACCAAAAAGGTGTTACTCACTAGTGCATCTAGATCTAGTTATTTTGCCCTTGTAGGCATGATTTCATTATCTGTTTTTATGAAGAATTTATATATATATATATGTGTGTGTGTCTGTAACTCGCCTGTATCTCTGATAGTCCTCCTCATCTTTCTCTGTGGAGGAGAGCTGGTTTGGGCAAGCAGTGTTGCCCAGCAAGCTGAGATAACGCAGGTTAGGAAAGCAGTCCTTCAGCTGTCTCATCAGTGGCTCCAGCTCCACAAACTGGGCAGACAAGCAGAAAACAGGATGCCTCGTCAGGGGGGGGGGGGACAGTATTTTACAACACTACTGTGTCTCTAAACTCATCCCATTCCACTCTACACCCCTGCTCCCAGTCCCAGGTCATGGTTACAGTCACACCTCATCAGTCCAGGTTTTCATGACTATGACAATAATACTAAGCACAACTGTTTTGGTGCCTGCTCCTTCAGATCCTCAGCTCTGCCCTCTGGAACAACCTTCCTCAGCCCAGTCCTTCTGATGCCGATCCTTCTCCCACATTTTAAGTATTGCTTGAAGACACATCTTTGAAACCTTTTCTCACTCAAAGTTCTAGACTACATCCCCTCCCCTCTGTGCACATTGAGTGAGTTCTGAAGCAGAACATTGGTACAGTATCTGCCTACAACAATGATCAAAGCGAAAGTAGGCATAATGGACATAAAACATTAATGGCAGAACATGTGTGCAGTGAGTGAGTCATGAGGTGAAATAGCAGTCAGTTCATCAGCAGTGTGGATGCTGTCAAACAGATACTGAAAAATAAAAAAGAAGAGGAGGAAAAAGACCCACTTGAAATAGCAATATTAAGAAAATATTAACAAAAACCACCTTTTCTTGTTTAACAACAAACTTCTCCAGGAAGTGCCAAAAAAGCAGACAAATTTTATCCACCTCATCCCTTGTTAGTGCATTATCCACCCATTCATTACTTGAAAAAGGCATCTGCCAAGAGAATTTGCAGACTGTATGCTTTGCATTGTTTCATTAAGATAGCATTCTTTTCAATCTCTCTTGTGTCTTAACCTTTTGTTTGTTTGAGAAACTGTATTACTGACCTGGTGCACAGTCAAGAAAAGGAACAAACACTAACCCTGTTTTTATTGAGGTAGAGTGTAGTGAGAAATTTCATGATGGGAAAGACGGCATCATCGTTCAGCTCATTGTTGTCTAAAATCAGTTCCCTCAGCTGAGAGAACTTCTCCAGCCCACTCAGATTCCTGCAGACAAAACAGTGGAGTAAAGGAGTGCCTCACTTATAGTCTCTTTGCTTATCACTCAAAATGACAATCTGGTGGAGTAAGTGAGTAAACATGGTGCTTAATGTCCACAGAAACCACAAGGCTTATTAGGGACGGGGAGAAAAGGGGGAAGGGGGTATGGAGGTGGGGGAAGAGGGAGATTATATACTTATCTCTACACTGTCACCACCAGAATGATTCCTGCATTAAGATGGGCAGTGATGAGAGCCATTTTAATGTTTCAGTAGGAAGTGATGGACAAAGTCACAAGTCAACAAACCACAACCTTTCAGAAGAGAAAGCCAGGAGAGCTGAAGCGGTATTGAACCGAGGTCCTTCCGCTTACCAGCCTAACACCTTACTGCTAGGCCAAACCGGCTCACGCTAGTGGAGCAAACAAATGTGGCACTTATAGTCTGCTTGCTTACTGCTCAGCATGACAATCTGGAGAAAAGGAATGCCTCACTTAAGTTATAGTCTGCTTGTTTATATCATTCAACATAACAATCCGGATGAGCAAAGGAATGTGATTATACTGTAACTATTGAATGCTTGCTTATCATTCAACTGTTTCAACGTGAAAATCCCATAGAGTAGCGGTATGCCCCCCCCCCCCCCCCCCCCCACCCCCCACAAAGTCTGATTGCTTATCAGCACCACTCAACATAGCAATCTGTTGGAGTAAAGGAATGCAGAATTCATGGTCTGCTTGCTTATCAATATCATTCACCAGGACAAAGGCAGTTAATATTATTAATCTGAACATCACCATTCTGATACTCTTGATAATAATAATAATTATGATCACCACTAGTACTGCTAAAATTCAGCAAATTATCTTACTTTATCCTGTTGAAACTGAGATCCAAGCGCACTGTTCTGTCAGCATACTCTGTGATCAACTCTGCTGGGATCTCCTCCACATCTTGGCCCAGAAAAGAAAGCTACACAAGAAAACAGACCAATGAAATAGGAGTTAGTTCTCAGATTTTAATGTCCCACCAACCACACTGGGTAACCATGGAATATAGCAGGTAAACAATAACAAAGTGCCATCTCTGCTTACCCTAAGTTAGCAAGTATACAATATGCACAGATGTACATGAATGCATCACTTTCACTTCATACTTAATCCAGTCACAGCTGAAGCCTAATCCAGGACATGACTAGTTCCCCAGTCATCTCTGATATATACATATGGCATCCACCATCCATTAACCAGAAAGTGCTCAGACTCAAAGATTATGCTGCACTTTGAGGGGTTGCAGTACTCTACAAAGTTTAACAACAAAAGTACTATATTTATGATAATCAAGTTGGTTAACTGTTGGATTTTTGAAGTGCAACTGTTGAAAATATTTAATGCAGTGATGAAAAAGACCATAAATAATAATAAAAATAATAATGTTGCACATGTTATAGATCGTGTGCATATTAAAGATCCCATGTTCACCTTTCAACAAGAGAAGATATAAATTGTATGCTGGTGATATTTCCAAACAATTTAAATATCTTCTTGTTCCATTACCTTGATTAAGAGGACACACAATCATCATTTTGATTATTCTGTTACTATTATGTGTTATGTATAAATGTGTTTCCATGCCATTGGCTTATGTACAGCCTTCTCTTATTGAAAGGTCGATATATTATATATGTAACTGAGTGCATTGTGTGTGTTCCAGGCCATTATCATTTAACCTTTTTTTTCCCTTTCCTGTTGTCCTTTCTCTTTTAGAATGGGTAAAAGTGTTAAAACTTGTGCGCTGGGCCCACCACGTCCTCGTCCCTCCAGTATCCCAGCAGAAGCAGGTCATTTAGTCTTGAGCTGCTGCCTGGGCACCAATGCATCGGATTCAGGGGAGAGCCTGTAAGTGATTATTTTTCTATGGCTTGTTATTCTATTGTTTCTTATTGATGTAAATGATGTATGTTACCAGGTTCACAATGTGCCTTGATTTTGGTTCAGACATGTGGGAAATTTCAGCATGGTTGCTGCTGCCATGGTGTCAGAGTACATTGTGCTTGTTTATTAATCATTTTGTCACAGGTACCATCATGTATTATAGTAGCCTACAGGTAAACTACATGGTTACTGTATTTATTAGATAATTGCTGTTGTTTAGTCTTTACTTTTGCTTTCATGTTCTAAATATTTTGTTTGCTTGTCTTTTCTGACACAGACATTGTTTCCTGGTTGGTGTCAATAAAAGTTATGTTATAGCAACCTCTGACTCGTGACTCTTCGTTTATGCTTCCAACCAGCTTCCTTCACTCCCCATCCCACTTCCCTACATATTATATATATTCATATTGGACCTTTAACATGCCAAACTCAAAATATGATTTGGGTAAACATGCATTGTAGGTGAACGGTATGGCAGGTCCAGTGTCTGGTTGTGATCCGTTGTGATACAAATTACATCTGCAATACCCTTGTGATGTCTACAAAAATACAAGGTTATTAAAGCACTAACTTTTTGACATCTACGGTGGCATTCTTGTCGTTTACTACGTAAATTGTTGTACATATTGTCTGCTGCCTCAGCCATTTTGAATTCGTCAGAAGAGGAACCCAGTTCATTTAATACGACAATATACATTCTGTTTCCAATGTTTATCTAGAACGTTTTTGAAAGAGTTTAGTGTTCCTGCTAATACAATGTTGGATGGCAAGCTGCTCCTATTTTTTATACCTCTGTTGATGACAGGGTTCTGCATGGGATGAGGGCGAACTGTTGATGATGTTCACGTAGATGAAGTGGTGGAAGTGTCTGTAGTTTAGATTTCAGGTTGGGTTACAACACCAAGTCGCTGTTGATTTTGTACAGCATGGAGTCGTTCTGTTTTCCTGCGCTGCCTAAGTGATGGCCACTACAGGAGGTCCACCACTTAAGTTTCTCTTACGGTTACGGTTACAATAAGGGGCAGCTTTCCTGTAAGTCTACCTAGAACTAGAGCAGCGTTTGTCTTTTACCTGTCCGTCGGAAAACACGGGACTGTCCTGGACATTTTCCGTCTCAATCACTGTCGATTCTGTGTTAGACTTAGAGTCGCCAGAATCAGGCGCGGCCATGTTGAAATCACGTGATAAAAATGTCATGTGACCAGCTTTTTCTTTTCTTTTTCCCCTTGTCCTTGTTGCACTGGCTTTTGAATTAGAGTGCCGGTGCCGGGCTGATGTGACAAGATAACAGGCTCTAGCTTTTGACCGTCGGGACACAAACACACACACACCCAAAGCATCGTTATCTGGATTGCGGAAGAGCTGTGTGTCATCTCAGTTCTCCTTCTCTCATAATCTCTACCCACAGTGCCCCACCCCCTACCCAGTTTTTGCATTGTTACTTAGTACCCAGTTGAATGTAAAAAGCATATTTGAGTAAAGCAAAACTCCTCAGCTGAAAAGTTTGACTATTTGTTTGATTGGTTGGCTAAACATGTTCAATGGTGAGTCCGTTGCCTTTGAACAAAGGCCTGTGGTGGGGACAGGCATCCCAGGAGGCAAACCAGAACTTTAGAGGGTAGATTTGAGGAGAGCCAAAGCGGCATCAAACTGTGGTCCTGCATACCATTAGGCCATTTGATTCATGCTCAGGACACACTCATTTGAAGATAAGAAGGGGGAAAAAGCAGTGTTGCGTGTAAATCTTTTTATTCACCACATTTTGAACCAGGGACACAACTTCTGTGGGCTGTTTGAAGTGTGGTGGCAATGAAAGTCTGTGCCAGCAAATTTGATGCATTACTCCACATTTTTTTCATGTACTGTTTTTTTGTTTGTTGTATTAGGAGAATATACTTATGTGGATTTTTATTGTCATATTTCAGTTTGTATACTTTATTGTTGTTTGTTTTAAATGCCAGCACACACACACACACACACACACACACACACACACACACACACACACACACAAACTGAAATACATGTAAAATTTTAAAGTGTATTGAGATTCTTCTAAATTTTTACAAAAGGTAAGAAAGTGTTTTTTGGGGCTACACAACAAATCACCTATGATCAATAGGTTTTACCCGGCAGCAGCAAATTTGACAAAATGGAATGTAACTTCGCCCTGTGGAATGCAACATTCAAGCTACACTATAAACATCACATGCAGTACTAGTTTTTACCCTGCAAGCAAATAATGTCAATTTTCCTTAGCCTTAAAAACAAAAGAGAGAGAGAGAGAGAGAGAGAGAGAGAGAGAGAGAGGAGAGAGAGAGAGAGAGAGAGAGAGAGAGAGAGAGATTTGAAACATATTTTCCAAGACACTGTGCAAGGGAGGGAGAGAATGTATGCTTGCGATGCATACCCACTTACAGAGGCAATTCAGGACCTTAGAGAGTGTGATCAACAAATGCTTAGCAAGGTTCCCCCCCCTCCCCCCCTCCCTGCTGAAACATGTCCAGTACTGTCATGCATTTATAATTTTGGAAAAAGGAAAATAGAGTGAGACCTCCATATGCCAATGCCCGTATCATACATGAAAAAGCTATTCTTCTATTCATTTAAAAAACTGAACGGGTGAAATAAGATGCTGCTTTTGGATCAACTGCACAGCTGAATTCTTCTTAACTGTCTAAAACAGTTTGTGCAAAGAGATTACTTACAGATTCAATCTCTGAGGTAGACCACCTCAAAACAGCCAATGTCAAAAAAGTGCTTTGGTTTCATACAGCAGCTAAATGCAAAATACAAGTGAACCACTTGCATTTCGTAAAACAATGTTTTTACATCAGGCTGGTTATAAAAACAGGAAGCAGGGTGTTATTAGGAACACAGATAATTCAATGGTTACATGCCAGTAAAGGTGATAATATATATTTTAGCAAGATATACATAAAAAATGAAGAAAAAAAAAGAAAAAAAGTATGGCCTGTATGAAATAATGAAAGACACCAAATCACTTTAGGAAGAGCACAGTAAAGATTAGTTTTGATCAAACATCATACACCAAAATCTCTTTCACATGCACAGCAAAAAAGAACAAAGCTAATAAACCACAACCAAGTGATAGTAAATATACTACACAACACAAAATTAACGCAGTTCTGTGATAATGTTGCAGTATCAAACCGGTGGAAAAGGTCATGTGACTGGACAATAAAATTTAAAAAAAATCTTTTTTATTTAAAAGGTGTCAGTGCCAAACATCCTCCCTATGTTGCTGATCAACACTCATCAATCAACAGCAATTACAATTTACAAACAAAATATAAAGCCCCAATTACTCCAGTTTAATTATTTACGTCAAAGCGAGAAGCACCATATTGAAATGTAATGCACATAGCAAATAGAAAGCACACTTACAGCTCATTCTGGGATCTGCATGTCACTATTAAGGTTTGTTACCTAACCGTTGGTTGTAATTTTGCTTTGAAACTAATGATGTGGCAAAGTGGCTAAGGCACTAAACTTGGGATTGACAGACTGAATCCCAGTTCAGGCAGTAACCTTCTCCCCCACTCCTGAATCTCAGGGGGTTGGCCCAGTGTCCGCAGCTACTTTTGATGCGATGAGACACCAAGGTCCCCTGCTGTTCAGCCATGCCCATATTCAAGAACCAACAATGGTAGAAAACTGTTGTCCTGAAAAATTCATACAGAAAATAACAATTCCACCTGCTGCACAGGCAACATTTCTGGATTCCTAGCCTTTGCGACTGGATCCATTCACGTCAGGGCCAGCAAGCAGCTAAATTTCTGTGTCAGAGGGGAGGTCTACCAATGCATTCCTTGCCCATGTAACTGGACCCTTCAACTAATTTGGAACAAACACAATTTGTGCAAAAGATTATTTGGCATTTAATGCTTATAAAACTGAATAAATCATTTTTATTTCAAATCATACACAGCAATGGTGAATAAACAGAACACACCAACAACAAAATCAGCTGTAATGATGAATTCATCCTAAAAACTCCAAGAATAAGATTAGACTTGGTATGATGAATGGTCCTGATCTTTATTTAAACTTACACTCACACTCACAGTCTTTAAAACATGTGGTGGATGGCTAGTTGCGGCGCATGTTTTTACTTTTAACAAGAGTTGTTGCCGTTTTCCCCCACCCCTAAATCTACCATTCCATTAACATAGAAGATTGTGCTAAAACAGCTTCAGTGACCTAATTTTAAACATACGTTTCTAGTGTGTTTTTCCTCCTGACTTCTCTTTCTTGATTTTTTTTACACATAACATAATTTATTTATTTTTAAACTGCTGCTGAAAAACACAACAAAAAAACACAAGTAATACAACACAGCAAAGATCTTACTGACAAATTCAAGAAGTTACAAAGTGCCAATCAAATAACAACGGGGGGGGGGGGGGGGGGACTATTGCAGTTAAATTATCAAACATCAATCGCATTTTGGTTAATCATCTGAGTATTTCCTGTGCGCAAAAAAATAAAAATAAGTACAGCTGCCAACATTAAAGTTTCATATCAAATATAAAATACATACAAACATTTTGGCTCTGCAAAATGAAGATGTGTAGAGATGTGCATAAAACTTTTTTCTCCTTATTTTTCACAGCTGACTTTTTTGATCAGCATCACCACTGGCACATTTAGCCCGACCTGTTTAAAACATCCCAGCAGTACTAAGCAGCAAATCAAGGCAATTAAAAAAAGCACCGTCGAGGCCTCTGCAGATTAGAGAGGCTCATGACCCTGTAAATCTGTCCAGATGCAACATTTTGAACAATTTGTATGAGAAAATGTGCATCAGAACTTTGAAATTTCACACAGGCTGGAGCATGTATGCTTGATGATTAGTCCTACAGAAACTTAGGACAAATTTGTTAATTTTGTCTCTGTACAGAAACCAAGTACAGAAGGAAATAATAGGCAAATAGGACAGGCAAAATACAAACAGAATGTATATTTTGCCTGCAACTTGGCTAAAACTGGTTAAAGTAGAAAGATACATGTGCACAGCTTTGCAAGGAACATCTTTTTTTTTTTTTTTTTCATAGATCATCCAGACTTTGGTACTCCTTTCAATGCAAAATCACCATACTGAACAAAAAACACACACATGCTGGACCACAAAATTTGGTCCTAACCATGTCGTGGGTTTGTAACATTTTTTGACAGTGCAAAAGTATTTAACATGATGACAGACTTAATGATGCAAGGTCTACAGCAATAAACTCAAGACTAGAGGTATACACTGTGATAAATACTAATGATGTTACTTCAACTTATATCGACATAATAGCTCTAGAGCTATCATCAGCATCAAACACAGAACCACCTCACAAAGATGATGACTGCATCTATATCAAACCACAACTGTAATATATCGATCAATCAACATCAACAATAACTCTATTCAAGAGAACAGTCATACATTTTCAAACTACAGTACAACAGCAGAAGAAGAAAAAAATCTGTATTTGGGAGAAAAATGTTCATTCATGACAAATATCTATTGTGAAATGTTACTAACTCTAGGAAGAGGTATTGCAAAAACAAAAATCCAATAAAAGGTTTTTCTTCTTCTAAAGATGAGTTACAAAATACATCAGTTCCAAAAGTTTTCTTTCTGATGCAAGTTGTGAACTTTGCAACCAAAAAAGGCAAAGTGTCACAGTTTCGATAGTTATCATTAGTTATAAAAAAAATTACCGTCAAAAAAAAAGAAAAAAAAGTTAGCACAACTATGTACAAAACGTTATTCTGATAAAACACTGCAGATACATGGGGCATAAACTCAGGTGGTATATCAAATCTTGTATCTTTTTACATGAATCTCTACATGTTCTTGGGGTAGCCCATATTGTCCAGTTTGCCTGAAACAGAAAGAACAAAAGCTTACAGATCCTGCAAATGAATGTACCTCTGACTTTTGAGACTGAGTATGACTGATGCATGTGACTGACGCAATGTTTCACACCTGATAAATTTATGATTTTTGTTACAATGTTCTTTTTTGCAATGAATCCTTTCTTAATCTAGTTTGAGTATCATCTCAATGTACACATAAACTGGCTTTTTCAGAAATGAAGTTCAGCCTTCTCCATCACACAAAGCTATTGGTAGGGTTGAGGCAATTCTAATTTAGGTTTGATGATTTACACACAATATCTCCCTATATATATCTTGCAATCTTCAGTACTCTCACAATGTCCAATGACTATGATTAACCTTCCCACTCTCTGTGTTCCACAGACACTGGTTTCATGACTGTTCCATGCATCAAACTCAACATGGGACCAGTGACCTGGAATTCCCTCCCCAAACCTCTATGTTATGCTCCAAGCCTTTCCTCTTTCAAATGCAATCTGAAAACATTCTGCTTCAAAAAGCATCTGTACTGAGGACATTCACAGTCAGACCCACCAGGGTGTTGGGCAAAGCTGACAGTTTCCTGTGTATCTAGTGTGAATGCATAGTGCATGTGCCCGAGTGATTGTCTGTTAACTTGCTGTTTTATTTTTAATGTCTTACCTAGGCATCTGAAAAACTTGCAGTCTTGGATGTATTGCCCGCAGTGGCAGACATTATCTGTTAGTGGGGTCGCTGTATCATTTTAGTTGATCTTAATAATGTTAGACAGTCTATTGCCATGCTGTTTATAAATGGAAACTCAAATGTCTCTATGAGTGCATGGAAAAGTCTACTTGCTAGAGTATTTTAATTTGATAAAATTTACACCAGTTAAGTTATTCCGTGTATGCTGTTTTATAGATTGTTCTCTGCTCATTTACTGTTTTCTTATTCCATTTTTGTTTATTGTCTTCTAAAAGGCAGCCACATTTTGATTTAAACATAATGATACAATTTTATCAATGTACACTATATTTATCAATTGTTCATAATCACAGTCTTGTCACATGCTTGTATAAAATAGATCCTGTTTTTTATGCATATATTTCTTAGCTATATATTATGGGACTGATGTGATGCTGTACTGAGCTTGGAGCTTGTTTTTAGAACTGGGACAGGTGCATTATGAATTATTATTATCATTTCAACTGTCATGCTTATAAGTTATGTCCCCCCCTCCCCCCAACACCATAATAAACCTGTGTAAGTCCATCAGTGCTACAGGCACACACACACACATGTACATACACAGTGACTGAAATGTAGACACCCACCCTTACACCATAGCAAACTTGTGCAAAGTCCATAAGTGCTAATCCCTTAAAAAGCACAACAGTTTTCATAAAAATGTGTATTCAGTTATTACATTAAAGTGCACCATGCTTGGCATGGACATATATCAATTTCTGATCTTTCTGAAGGTACTGATCTTTTCACACGGTCGCTACTCAGTATTGTTCAAGAAGACATACCACAATGGGCACGACCAATGACGCGTGACCCTGGGATCTCTGAGCCGCTGGGTGTGACACACCAGCAGGTTTGCGCACTGGGCGTACTGCCCATGCACTGCTCCTTCTGATAGTAGCCTTCATGGTCACAGCTTGGGATGTAGACCTCTGAAACAGGTAGGCAGTCATCTCTGGTTAATTACTGTTGTTTTCATACTATGACCAATTTTTTTATTTGGATACCTTCCCCCCTCAAAATCGATCTGTAGGCCTTACAGTTGATAGCACCTTATTTGTGAACAAAATTTAGCATGCATGCCTTTCCCAAGAATGGTAATGATTATTTTGAACCTAAATTGGTTGCTATATCAGACTGGAACAGAAATTTCATACCATGGCAAAACTGATTGTTGATATTCAGGGTATTGACAGAGGACACAAGAGTTTGTATAAAAATTACAAAAACTAGGTCAAGAATTTTACGGTATCGACAGAGGACACAAGAGTTTGTATAAAATTAAAAACATGGTCAAGAATTTTATAATTCTTTTCAACAACAGGAAAATATAACCGAAAATGAGTACCTGTATTCTTTGTCCTTTCAATTTCATCCAGTTTAGCATAGCACGGTGACTCAGATTCTGCAAGCAATGAACACAAAAGGTAATAACAATGACACAGACATGCAATTTATCAGGTGCTTACCCTTCAAAAGCCCAACCCCCTTTAAAATAAAACAAGCGTACAGAATGGTAAGAGGACCAGGACACAAGCATTAAAAAACGACAGGTACATGACTGCTAAAGAAAAACGTGTAACAAATAATTTGTACATCTGTCACAAGGACTCACATCTGTCACTGACATTGAAGACCTATTATTGGCTTTTTCTGTAATAAACATAAAGTGTGTTCTGAAAAACAGGGGCCCCAAACATACTGTCAAAGAAGTTGTACATGAAATGATTTGACTATGTGAACCAGACGCCATCATGCAGTTCCTGTCACACCACTTCATTAAACTCATTTTAATGATAAGACTTGTAGTAATTGTGTAGGACAACCTTTTCAAGTTGTGTCCATGTTTAAGTATTTGTACTGCAGTATCGCCCGCAGTTCATGAGGATATTTTAACCTCAAAACAATCCCCTTGTATGTTTAACACATATACAGCCCCAGCTGAAAAGATGTTAGTTTGTCTTTCATTCTCTTTACATGTGACACAAAAAGTATAGCATTACATTTACAGTCTAAAGAAGTCCATCTTTTCAAATGTGCCAAGCCAACCCAGCAAAAAGGAAAAAAATGCTGAGCGTGCTTCTGGCTCATGAATATTTTGGTGGACACTGATACTAAAATTCAAATCACAATGTGCTCTGCAACACAACTCACCCTTCTGTGGGAAGCAGCAGCACCACTCGTGGCGAGACAGGAGGCTGTCACTGTTCTTGTCACAAGTCATCAGGTACGGATGCAAGCAGGGCTCCATGTCATTGTTGTCAATGACCTTGACCTCTGTCTTGTTCAGGGTGTGGCTGTGGTCGGTGTCAATCTGGTGGAACTCCCACATGACAGACCTGAGGCAGTTACAGTGGCCCCCAGCTGAAGACAGGGACAGGGACAACATGAGTAAAGACTACTACAGCCTGCTAGATTCAAACTTTGAACTATGTTAATCTTAACCTAGACATAAATAAAAACAAAGGTGAAAAGTATTCCCAGATATGAGCCAATATGAGCTAGTGGTAAGGAGCTTGCTAAACTGATAAATGGACAGACCAAGGTTGAATTCCACTCTTGTCCAACCTTTTTTCCTTCAAAACTTGTTATCACGTTATATATACTGTTTTGTGATGTTGCCCCCTCCCTTCCCCCTTCAATTAACGAAACAAAATGTCTCTCTCCCCTCCTCCTTCCATTAATGAAATGGCCCCCTCCCACTATTGAACCATTTAAATGGCTCCCTTCCTTTCGCGTGCCATTTCCGAAACATCAAAAAGGCCCCACCCCCTCCCCATTAACGAAACATTAATGGTTCCCCCTCGTCCATTACTGAAACATTAAAATGGCTCCATCCCCTCCCTGTTAACGAAACATTAGCATGGCTCCTCCCTTCCATTAATTTGATTAAAACGCTATCTCTGCTGGTGCAACTCCACATTAAAGCAGTCATTTTGGTCAAGACAGTGCAGCATGAGGTGTAACCCCCCGCTCCCACACACCATGGCATCCTGACCCCCACCAGGGCCTCTCTGAATATAAGAGATCGTGACAAAAAGTGGAGATACAAGTGGTGATACTACAAATATTAAATTGATAATAAACTAACATGTATATCCTCAAAGGGTTTGCTTTGTTGGATTGTTTGTTTTCTAAAGAGATACATACAACAGAATAAAGTAAAAGAGTGTAAGCACCATATTAAAGGTAAAACTGAATTTTTCTTTGCAAAATCTTCAAAATTTGGTGATGTCCAAATGGGACATTTACACACCTGACCATCACATCTTAAATTGATGTCAACTACATCATTATCACATATCTTACATAATGAGAAAACAAGAAACACATTTGAACACATTTTCCACTCACAACTGAAAAAAATGCTTGTAAGCATTTGAAATTATTTGATCTGAAATTTTTCAAAGTTGGTTGTGATTTGTCATGTCCACTTATGCACCATTATTAACCACTCCCTTTCTCTTTATCAAATTATCAATAACTGGTGATTAAAGTACTAATTTTTCCTTGTTTCCTCAAAATACGGCTAGAATTGTAAACAGAAAGGTTAAAAAAACAATACTCTGTTGTTTTCATGTCCGATCATCACAACTGACCTTTTATCACAACTGATTTTTTTTGTAAGTAATTATTTGTCCTTTCGTTAAATTTAGAAATTTTAGTGAAGATTGCTGAGCTGAAATTTTGAGTGCGTTGTTCATTGTTTCATTGGATTACACAACAAAACTCTAGAATGCAAGATCATTTCATGATAGCTATTAGACACTGCGGGGTTGTCTTCAACAGCCAATGGGAGACTGAGGTTTTATTGCCTGTACAGCCACTCAGCCAGTGAAGGTGAGAGTAGGCATGGCAGCGGCAGCTATACAAGCCATGGCCACTGGCACAGCCATGACAGACTTAGAGTAATTTGGGTTGTTTGATTCACAAAGTCAGATGATTGAACACTCATGAAAAATCACCAAATATAATGTGACAGCACACCACATAAACTCTGAACATGAATGTTGATTAAGGGACTCACCAATCAACAACTGCAACAGTTCTGAACAACAGCTATAGCAAATGTCACTATTGTAAAAATAAACAAAAAACAAAAAGGGAGAAAAGAAAAAGAAAAAAAGAAGACAAATTTCCAACTCACCATCACCAGCATCCCGGAGCTCCTTCTTGACGGACAGGTGCCTGTGTGACTTGTGGTGCTGGTGGCTGCCGTGGTGATGGTGGTGAGCCTTGCCATGCAGCAGGTGGAACCAGCCAGTCAGTCTGCGACGCATCTCATCCAGAGCTGAGGAGTCACAGGCCTTTGGTGACGAGTCTGTGAACAGCAGGAAATTATTGATTTATTGATTAAAGTGCAGCACTTTGTCAGGGAAGGTGAAGTGAATTTCCCATGGAACAAAATCTGGATCAGGATATAAAAATACACATTGACAATAAGTGAATAACTCAGTTAGCCCAAAATGAAATCCAAGTGTAATAGTGAGAGTGTGTGTGCGTGTACACGTTCATGCGTGAGTATGTGCATAGGTGTGTGTATGTGCATGTGTGTGTTGTCTTGGTGATGTGGATGGGTGTATACCTCTAACTATGCTAGTTGATGTATGTCAGTGTTGTTGTTTGCTCAAGTTTATATGCTTACCACTTTTCAGGACACTTTCCTCGTTGTGAAACTTGGTGAATAAAGAATCTGAATCTGAAAACAACTCTGAAGCACTGTCTTCCTTGCTCGTCTGTCAGCTTGGTCTGTTTAAGTACTTACAAGTTATACAACACTACAACTCAACTTCTGGAGAAAAAAATTATAAACTGTTGTGATATGTTTATTTTTTAGCATACACCAGCACTATTAATCTTTTAAAGTCTACAGCTGAACAAAGTAAACTTTTGAATCACACACTTTGTGATTATTATTTCAGTGATATTTTGAAGCAAACCTACCTATTGCAGGCCCACTGTACTGGGCCCTTTGGGAACCAGCAGCTGCGCTGTCATTTTATAGTCATAACCCATTGTGTTGTCATTTGATAATGCCAGTTGTGCTGTCATTTTATAATAATATACCCCTTTTGTCATCATTTGATGCCAGTTGTGCTGTCATTCCATACTCATAGTCATATAATTATCCATTGTCTTGTCATATGATAATACCAGTTGTGCTGTCATTTTATAATCATATACCCATTGTGTTTTCATTTGATCATGCCAGTTGTGCTGTAATTTTATAATACACAACTGCCATCTGCAGAAATAGCCAAACATCACATTACACTGGGAACATTTTCAGCACTGAGGACACAGTGTCTGTCAAAAGGCAGTTTCCTAAGTTCTGATATGAGTCCAGTGATAAATTTGTGCAATCATTTACATAACTATTAATAGAACTGTAGACACATAGCATGCATTATAACTTTGACATAAGCAGTGCAACATTTCTTTTCATAAATATGGTGTGTAATTTACATTTTGTCAACCACTTTGGAATTCAGCTACATACTAATTACTATGAGTTGTATGACCCACATTTACTTTCAATCTTTTCTAAAATGTGACAGGGGCATGCCTCTTATCTAAAAAAAATTAACACCACTTCATTAAAGATACTTACAAGTGTTCACAACAGGGCTGCCCTCTGTTCTCTTAAATGAGTGACTCAGCACAAGGTTGTGCTTTCCAGGCTGGAAAAAAAAGAGAAAAAAGAAGAAGCAAGAAGTACATAAAAATGGATCATCAAATATTTATCAAATGAAAATAGATCATCAAATATTTATCACATGAAAATATATCAGGTACATTTGGATCTTGCATCAGCAGCAATTCAGAGGAAAAAATGCCACAGCAGCCTTGCAATTTAAAGGGAAAAAAGGCAAAGAATTTATATAAAAGAGCAAATGCATTCACCAGTACAACTATCATGGGACAAAAACTGAAGGAAAAAAAAACACCCCAAAAATAGTTCCAACCTATTAGGTCTGCGTCAGGTTAAAAACCAAATCCATGAAAGAAGACAGACCAAAAATAAGAAGTGATTGTAAAATAAACAACAAAGTACTGTACACCCAGAAACAAACAGAAGAAAAAGCAACACACCATCTATGTGTCCCAGAAGACATAACAAACAAACAAACCAAAACAACAACAACACAAAGTCCAGCAACAGACACAAAGCCAGTCTGCACCGATTTCATTCTTCTAAAATAAACACTGCACCTTGGGTCTGAGGCCCAAGACTTGGTGCCTATTCTTGTGATGTCCCCTGCTGCGCATTGCATTGTGTTGGCTGATGACGTTGATGTGAACGTCATGAGGGGGACGGAGGGCAAGTGTGCGTGGCCGGGGATCCACTTCGTTCAGTTCCTCCTCAGCCTCCTCTTTACGTTTGTGGTAGTGCTTGAACAGGCGTGCACTGCATAACACATGAAACACTGATGATGAGTCAGTGGGAGGAGGGGCAGGGAGGTAAAGCTGCTTGTTTTCAGGCTGGTTAGACAACTTAGTGGCATTGTGGTCAGATACCTGTAACTGCTCGACCCTCTTAGAAAGCAGACAGCTCATCTACACTGCGAAATGTGAAAAGTCTGTGAAAAATTAAACTAAACCTTTAGCCTGTGTTAAACCACCGATGACATAATACCAACACCTCTTTCCGCCCAGGCAGTTCATGCTCCCTGACAGATGCAGTCTGTCACTCTGTGCATGCATACCTGGGTGCATTCCACACATACCCAGATGTCAAGCCTCTACACTACATTTTATTGTGATTCTGCCTAGAACACAATGTGACCACAGCTCTGATCAAACTTTAAAAAAAAAAAAAAAGGAAGAGGGGTGAGTGATCACTATTGCATACTCTGTATGGGGAAGGCCACATGCAGCATATAGTTTGCTTGTTGCAACAGCATATGTTCAATGTCCAGATCATCAAACAAGGACCAACCCCCCCAAGAAAAATCATTTTTTAATATTTTTTATATAAAGAAACCAAGAACTGAAGAAGAGAAAACTGTAGCCAGTTCCCTCTAATATTAACAGCATCCCATTAGGTCACCTTTCTCGGAGGTGGTGTTCCTGGACACAGGTAGGTTGGTGGTCAGGTCCCTCAATACAGATCTCTCCGGCATGCCTGCACTTGCATCCAGTCACTGCAATACAGTACAAGGACAATATCAACACAGGCAAGTGAAAAATCAACTGAGGGTTGGGCTGGGAGCGCTTATCACAAATTATGGAACATACTTATTAACATGTCTGAACTAAATCAGACAAGAACTGGTGGGGGAAGGGGGTGGGAGAGGGGGGGGGGGGGGGGGGGGGGGAGGATAAAAAACAACAAATAACAATTTAAAAAAAAAAAGTTCATGGTTTTGACATAGCTGTGATTGTAAAGTTTAATTATCCATAACCATTTAAGAAGCAGAATCCAGCAGCGGTTATGACAAAAAGATTGAAAGATCTGTGCTCCATTAAAAAGTGTCGTACAAATGCCAATGTTAAGTTTTGATGGCTGCCATGGTGATGACTTACTGGAGGCTAGCAAAGTAATAAATAACCCTAAGTGATTGAACTGAGGCAACTCACTTTAAAAGATCAAAATTTTCTTTGACACTATGACAATCAAAAACAAATATGCTATAATGCCAGTACCTTCAGGCACATTCAACCAGCTGATCTTTTTCATGTGAATCTGCAACAGAGAAGAGTTAGGAATAAAAAATGAAAAAAATGTGTTAGTGTGTAAGCAGTAAGGATATAATGTGTGTGTGTGTGTGTGTGTGTGTGTGAGAGAGAGAGAGAGGAGAGAGAGAGAGAGAGAGAGAGAGAGAGAGAGAGAGAGAGAGAGAGAGAGAGAGAGAGAGAGAGAGAGAGAGTGTGTGAGAGAGAGAGTGTGTGTGGAGAAGAGAGGAGTGAGAGACAGAGAGAGAGAGAGAGAGAGAGAGAGAGAGAGAGAGAGAGAGAGAGAGAGAGAGAGAGAGAGAGATTCCACACAGACAGAAAGACAGTGAGAAAGTAATTTGTTTTCATCACATCAGCCATCAGGTCCTCTGCTGAAATTCATGATTAGAACATTTTTATATATTTTTTAATGACTACAGCATGGTACTACATTGGAAAGGAGGGGTGTGCGCGGGGGGGGGGGGGGGGGGGGGGGCGCCGCTATATATGATGGATGGTTTATTAATTATCAATGTACTGACCATAACACTATTGTGGGAGAGTGAGCACAGAAACTGCATTAGCCAAAACTAAAGCAGCTAAAAGGTAGGGAGCGGATTTGGAAAAAATGAAGGTGAATGGATTGGGTCAGTTGGTAGACATAGAGATTAGGAAAAGGAAGAAATTTCTGGCAGTGGAC
This sequence comes from Alviniconcha marisindica, assembly GCA_018857735.1. NCBI lineage: Eukaryota > Metazoa > Mollusca > Gastropoda > Provannidae > Alviniconcha > Alviniconcha marisindica. The sequence continues at coordinate 102,822 of JABMCL010003547.1, read as the reverse complement.
GATGCATGCCTAGCTATTATAATATTCTGACCTACTCTAGGCTTTAAAGGGAGAACATTTGTCAGCCTAGATCCTCAAAAGAAGGGACCTGAATTTCTGCGTCCGCAGTACTGTGGGAGAACAATAAAAATGTAAAGATTATTAAGTTCCAAATATATTTTGATGTATTACACTTTTAGTTTTAGTGAAACTCTTGTCATGAATTAATAATTCTGAATCAAGAGAAGAATTAATCAAAAAATGAAAGAGCTGTCAAATTAATTAATCATAGGGAAAATGGCATTCCCTGTCACTGTGTTAGAATAATTAATAGAACTACATTAGAAGGGACAGGCAAATGAACTCATAAAACAATTTCAGAGAGAGTACTCCAAAACTTTATTTTACAAGGATTGTAGTTTAGGTTCAGTCAAAAACCTGTCTAACATTGTAACAACTAGTTCTTGCTAAGCTACTGATGAATAGATATCAAATCACAGGCATTATTTATATTATATACATACAGGCATGAATGAATGAGTGAAACGTTATAATATACATGAGAATTTCCACACAAAACATAACTTGCTCACAGCTCCAGATGAACACATGCCATACATCATTCAGTTACATATTATGAGCATACGATGAGAGAGAGAGAGAGAGAGAGAGAGAGAGAGAGAGAGAGAGAGAGAGAGAGAGAGAGAGAGAGAGAGAGAGAGAACCACCAGAAAGAGACCCTTCAGGGCTATCAGTATCAGTATCAGTGCTATCACAGTACCAGCCTTACATTGTTACAAACTGAGAGCTGCCTCACTTTATCCCAGAGGACAGACTGTGTTGAAAATGAACAGGAAGACCGATCAATGCAACTCCAGAGGCCAGAAAAAAGAAAAAGCAGGCAATAAAAGGGGAGCCTACCCTCAATCCCTCTGTAGCCAGAGCATCTCCAGACACAGGAAATTAAATTTGCTTCATCCCACCTTAATGTATGTTTCCATCACACTGTGAACAACTGATGCAGCCATGCCAGGACCACCCTTCTGTTCACCACCAAGGAGCTTACTCCATGTCCAAACCAAAGAGTTTAGCCTTAAATTAAAAAGGAGAGAGAAGAGAGTCTGTGCAGGCACAGTGCTTTATTGCAACACTAACACTGTACTGCTAGTACACTGTTACTGTACATAATATAGCAACACACAGGGACCAGGCTAGTTCATTTGGTGGTCCAGTAAAGGTGTTTTGTTTTGTTTTGTTTTCTCTCTGATTTGTGACACTGTTGAACTGATGAATACTGGATGTACTGTGGGGAGGTAGAGGTCAATTCATCCGTCATAAAATATTCTAAAGATATATAATATATATATACTATAGATCTTGTACTTTGGGGAGGTTGAGGTCAATTCATCTGTCATAAAATATTATATATATATATATATATATATATATATATATATATATATATTATATATCTACCTTCAAAATTTGAGGAAAAATGTACCCCTAACTGCACTGTCTAAGTAAACAGTAATATGTACAGTTAAGGTTGTAATGTTGTATGGCAGTGTACATACACTGAAATGTGAACTTTATGCTGACTTTTTGCATTTGCAGCTTTAGATTTTTTTAAATAAGAACCTGTTGCCCTACTGTGGTAATTGCATCCCTGACCACTCAAGCAGTCAGACTCAGACTACAGAGGTCATGTACATCATGACATTCAGATGCCTACCACCACATGTTGGCTGTCACAGAACATGCCTTATACTCTGGGGAACAGTGTGTTTGCTGCTATTCAAAACTGTTGGTGGAGTGAGTGGCTCACATTTTCATAGAGCTGTGTACTGGGTCTGTATGGCCACACTGATACTGAACCATTTGCATCATTGTACTCCTGTAAGTACTACTATAGTTCAGTAATTGCAGAGTGAAAAACAAAGTGTCATAATAATTAATATTGTCAAAATCTCACACCAGATCCAAAAAAAATTAAAGGAAGAAGGAAAAAACAAAGAGATAAAGTAAACATTAAAAAATGAATGCACATGTATGCAGTAAATCACTAAACCTGTAGCCATCATAAATCTGGGACTGAAACTACTCACAACCTCTGATTTATAAATGTATGTGATTTGCTTTAAAAACTAAAGACTACCTGTGCTTCCCAAAGCCCCAGTAAAATGTATACAAAAATATGTCTGATTTTTTTACAGCAACCAAAGTATGACTTAGCACAGGAAATCATTTGACCAATCACATCATTTCAAACACATTTAAAACATGCTTAGAAGTTAGCACTCTAATGTATACATGTACATTATGTACAGTGTAAAAATCACCACAGCTTGCTTTGCCTTTGACACAGATAAATTAACTCAATAACTGACATCATAAAGTGCTTTTAAGCCATTTTAGGCGAGTTAAAAATTTAAGTGCAATAACTAACAATGGCACTGCACTGACCACACAGCACGACAAGGCCAATTTGTAAATTTAACATTAAACTAAAGTGAGCAGATACCGAGACATCCTCATCCTGCATTACCAGGTAACCAAAGTGTTACTGTTAAAAGTGTTAATAAAAAATGTATTTGAATTTTGATACAGTGCCACATATATTTAACTGATGCACTCCATGACTCATAAAAGTATTCACTATTTATTATCAATTTACTAAATGATTGTTTAAATATTATTATAAGCTTTATTACACTACTGTTCTTGTACTTTTGACTGAGTTAAAAAAGAAGAAAAATGTCATACTGTGCCCATTTGCAGTTGGTTACACTGAGAACATTTTAATTTGTATAATAAACAACACACACACACACTGTACAACAGCCACTGAGTATGTTTACCTGATCAAGTAGTTGGACTCAACTCAGTTACAGGGATTTGACTAGCATAATAAATTTGATATTGAATTAGTGAATACTGATTAAATATCATGTAAGTAATACTACGAGTACTACAGTACTAGTGTCAGTGTTGTTTGGCAAGTGGTACTGGTGGCTTTTGTTATGTTACCTTACTCAAGTTACTGGCACATCACATAGCTGTCAACCCCTTTTGGGAATAAACCTTAGTCCAGAGTTTGTGAACCTGTATTTCCCTTATGCAGGCCGGGATCTTTGTTTTTTTTGCTGGTAGCAGCAGCATTTTGAAGTCAAACCGGCACATGTGGCAGTGGAAGGAAGAAGCAATGTTGTGCTAAATACCCACGCACAACTTCAATTTCACTTCCGATGTGATTTCTTAGCCTATTGCCTGTCAGTGTGCATTTGGGGATAGTGTGTGTTGGCTGCTCATTTGACAGTTTTTCGGTCTTTTTGCTGTTTAAAACAACAACAAAATCTCATGAAAATTATGTTTTCCTGTATCAATTTTCCAGCATGGCCATATCCCCCCAAAATAATGGAGAGAAAAAAGTATTTTATACTGGTAAACTGTATGGGCTGACAGGTATGACATCATTATATGGCTGCAATACATGTGCTAGTACTGCTGGTGCTATTTTGTAAGCTGTTACTTACCACTGTTAGTGTTGCAACTTGCACAAAATTAACTTAAGATTCAAAACCTGATAAAAATGTGAATGAACAAACTTTGTTTACATAAATATTTAATACTATAATAGCATACAATCTTCAAGTTACAACTTCTAACTTCCTCTTGTTCCACACCTGACCCCAACTGGGTCCACACCCTCAGTCACACACACACAGTACTGCTGCATGATCCCCTTCCATTTCCAATCAGTGGATCATCACACTGGATCTGTCTTTAGATCTGAGCTTTTTCCACTCACATTTTATGAATTTATTAAAGTGAATCCAAGCCTTCACATCAACTCAAAGCAGGCACAGACCAGAGTACTATTACGACTCAATACATTTATTTCCCTGAAGGGGTAGGTAGCATAACTTAAAACTATATTATTATTATTAATGTCTTATTTGAATAACATATTACATCACTTACTGAGTTACTCACTCAGCATTTAAATCTGAATGATTTGTAACAACAGAATCCAAACTAGAAAAGGAGAAGAAAAAAAGAAAAAAACCTCACACAAACAAAAAAACACCATGGGTTATACTTGCTAATGATGTCAAAGATGCATCCATAGGTATTTAAAAGAAAAGAAAAAAAGAAAAAAAATTGCATGCCATGTCTGCTCTGAATCACTGGCTGAGCAACATTTTGATGGTCATTATGTCAGTATTATTTTTATTTGTTAATCGTTGTCACTGTCACTAGTGTCAGAGACACCACCTCCGGCCTCCCAGTCCCACCCTGTCAATGAATCATTGAATGAATGATAGCCAAAACTCCGTCTCAACAACCACCACCAGTTCCTCTCAGGTGCCAAGCTGTATTGGAATAGAGAGCCAGGTTATTTGCCTGGTCGCAACACTTTGCCTTTCTCACGGTAAGGGATCTCACCTCGTGTTTGTTCGAACGGGATGCCGAGTTCTTTTCCCAGGTGCTTTGGTGTCCATGTCCGTGTCCCTTTTTCTTGTGCATATGTCCACCTCTTTTCGCTTCCAGTCCCTCCAGCAGACAGCCGATTAAAATCAGACATATTGTAAAGCGTAGAAGCATCTTTTCCAACATAAATCAACAAATCATCCAATAAAATATAAGATCGAAGATGTGCTGAAGTCCTCCCTAACTTGACCCGTCGCCAGTCGATGCCGCTCCTGTTTGCGTGGTCTGCGCTCTCTCTCTCTCTCCCCCTCTTCCCACTTCTATTCTCGTTTGACAGCAAGTGGTTATGAACTATGTCGTTTCGCAGGAGGTGAGGATCAAATTTTAGCACGCTAAAAAACAAACTTACCGCAAGAAAGTACGTGTTATCAAAAGAAATTTAAAAAATGCTTACTACTTTTAGCTTTTTTACTATGAACCATTTCCTTCTTCTTTTTCTTTTCTTTTCTCGAAGTAACCCCAATCCTGAAACCCCTAACAAATAAACTCTTCCACTGCCAAGGGAGATAACGCGTAACAGTTCCTGTAGTGTTAAAAAAGAAAAAAGGAAAGAGTCTGCATGTTGGAATGCCAGCAGCACAAATGCACAATACAAAAAGTTGTGAAGTTTTCCAAGTGCTCATGAAATTTAATGCTTTGAGAAGAGCTTGTTATTTTTTTTAATTGAGTCAATCTGATTGAAAGCATTAGCAGTCAGCAGCCAGATATAATTGTAATCACTCACGTGCCTTGTCGATCTACTTTCGAAATTGATGTGAGAAGTACATTTTATGAAGTGATCAAAAATGATCGGTGTAGCGCACATTCTGTCATCATTAGGGAAGTTGACACAGTACCAGTTTAAATGCCATTTGCACTGTAGCAGAGTGTCAGCTATGGTTTCACACAGAGAGACCCCTGACTACAACTATGGCCTCTCTGGAAAAGGAAAAACCAGTAAGAAAATGTACGTTTGGAGGTATCCGTATTGCTGCCAGTGTCGTGCATTTGTGTTGGTTCCTGTTTTAGCTTGTACTATAATATGATGCGAGTGTATAAGTGTTTGTGTGGGTGTGTTGGGGGGGGGGGGGATGTCAATGTTCACTTGTATAGTGTGGTCAATATACTTGTAGATAGCCACATGCTTGGGGGGGGGGGGGGGGGGGGGGGGGGGGGACGTGGGGAAGGGAACTAAGGAGTTATTTATAAAGCCAAATTATGTGGTTTCAGCTGTTGCCAAAAAGGTGCAGCAGAGTGAGTTATTAATTAGCAAAGTTTCAGGCTGAAAACAACCAGATTTACTGGCTTTTACAGTTTAAGCCTAAAGTCAGTTTGAGTTATTATATGATTCTTTATTTTTTATATTTTTTATGAACTCTTGCTGAGTGCCTCATTTTGAGGTGAGCCCTGAGTCAGTAAGTGCTGCTGACCCACTGCACTCCAGTCATATGCAACTCTGAATGAGTGACTGTAGCAGTGACACTGACACTGACAGTGCATTCTGAGTCTGATGATCCACCAAAGTGGTTGCAGTGCTGTTTAGTTGTGACATAATTATCATATACTTTCATATTGTATCGTATCTCATGCAATGTGTTTCCCTTTGTCAAGAATATCTGGTGGCCTATTCCACGTAAAGCATCTGTGTGATCAAGAGTATGTACAGTGTGTGTGTGTGTGTGTGTGTGTGTGTGTGTGTGTGTGTGTGTGTGTGTGTGTGTGTGTGTGTGTTTACTGTTATAAATATTAACCATATATATATAATATCCTATGTTATTCAGCTGGAAGAAGCAGCAGCCAGGCAAGAAACTACAGCCTGAGGGAGAAGTGGTGTTCGGTGTCCACCCTGTGATGCTGGCCCTCACCTCCCACCACAGGCAGCACATCCACAGACTCTATGTGGACGGCAGGCACAGGCAGGCAAAACCTTCGCACCCACTGGCTCACATACAGGATCTGGCCACACAACAAAATGTCCCTGTGGAGTTTGTGTCCAAGAACACCCTGATGTATTTGGCTGGAAACCGACCTCACCAGGTAAGATTGCAATTCATGCTGAGTTGTGGCTTTGGAACTTGAACGGTTCATTTATGTGTCTGTGTGTGGGTGTGTGTGGGTGTACATGTATGCACCTGTCTGTCTGTCTGCATTTCTATGCTACATGATGCTTGTGTGACAATATGATTTTGATAACATTTACGTTCATAAACATACTGATGATAAAAAAATTATTTGGGTATGTATGTATTATGTTTTGCTGTTTGCAGGGTGTGTGTCTTGATGCCAGTGCTCGTGTATTCCCAAAGTTTGACTCGCAAGAACTACTGCAGGGGTAACCGTAAGAATATAATATAATGCACCTGTGTGTGTGTGTGTGTGTGTGTGTGTGTGTGTGTGTGTGTGTGTGTGTGTGTGTGTGCATATACCTGCGTGCATGCATGCATGTCTGCATGCATGTGTGTGTGTGTGTGTGAGAGAGAGAGAGAGAGAGAGAGAGAGAGAGAGAGAGAGAGAGAGAGAGTATGTGTATATATATATGTGAGCAAGTGCTCTTTGTACGTTTTTACAATAATCCCGCTCCAGTTATCAGATCCATGCAATTTCATTACTGTACTGTTAGTAACCCGGCACTGGAGCAGACGACGCTTTTGTTTTGAAGTGCGGTATGTAGCGTAACGCCACATGGCCTTCACACAGCCGACTGGTGATAGCTGCTGGTGCGCACCATTTTCAAATCTGTTTTCTCCCTTAATATTTTGAGCGCTTGTTTGTTTACCTACTCTCTGTTTACCTAGTCCTATTTATGCACTAAGCCATGTGTAATATAACTTGGCATCTTAGAATGTTTATCCAATGTTTATTTAGACACGGGATCGAGTTTAATCAGTAGCCGATGCCTTTCTAGGTCCAGTTTTATAGCCGTCGTCTGCATGGCGTGTTCTCTGTTAGTAGGCCTACTAGTGAATAGTAGTGAATCATTGTTTTGACTCGATTAAAGTAATTCTGTGTCGATCAATGCTTTGTTGTATAGTATTTTGCTTAGCTGACTTCATGTTTAGTGTTTATTTTGGGTTGAAATTAACTTATTGAGTATTGTGTACTGTAGAAACCAAGTTATATTCATAGACTACTTGATATCACTATCAGCACCGCTGCGACTAAGATAACGCGCCCCAGGCAAAAGTTCGCACCGATTGTTTTAGTGCTAGTCTTTGAGTGTGTCTTGCTTCTCTTACAGAGCGTTGTATTGTAATTGTTATGTACCATTTTAACCATGGGAGCGTGTTCTTTATTCTGATGTAAGTTTTAGTGACAGTTATATTTTGTACATTGTTTTAGTTGTGATTTAGTTGTTGGAATCTGTTGATAGACAGGTGCAAGCCACGCTTCCCACTCTTGTTGTAAATAAAATAAGTCATGTGTGTACATTTTGTTTATACGGTTTAAAAGATTGTAACTGTAGCTTTTATTTTATGTTTTTCATGTTTTAATTAGTTTAGTTATTGTTGAGGAAACTGTATTTGTGCAGGCCAAGGAAACAATTGTCAGCCTTTTTGTGGTCCAGAGGGCCGATTTCATTGTAGCGATAGCATGTGTTCCTTGCGTCCCGCGCCGTTCTCTTATATATGCGTGTGCATGAGGATTTTGGGTGTGCTGAAAATGTCTGCTGCTGAGCAAATAAAACCTGATTGCTGCCGTCCGCCTGCTGTGGTCTCCATTTCGACAGACTCTGCTGCCTGTGTCCTGTCCTTCTACCACTCCACACCATTACATATATATATACCCTGTGTGTGTGTGTGTGTGTGTGCATGTAGGTGTGGGTGTGTGTGAGTGTGGGTGTTTGTTGCTTTCACTATGTACAGTATAACCTGTTGTGAGAAACCTCCACTGACAGACCACCTTTTCATATCTTTAAAAAACAAAACAACAACAAAACGAGTTAAGGTTACATTTCCCAAATCCTGGAGTCACTTCATGATGTATACCATATTTTTCTGTGTCCATTTGATCATATCATATATCATATCAGATTATGGCGCATAGGTTTCTTAGCCTTTTGCCTGCTAAGTTGTGTTTTGGCTTATATAACTATAATAATTAATATGCTCAGCATTATTCTTTTTAGGAGTGCTGCATATTATATTGACCTGGCTTGTTTTTGTCTGTTACCTTGTGCCATAAATATTCTGTTTCCAATGTTTATCCAGAATGTTTTAGAAGGAGTTTAGTGTTCCTGCTAATACAATGTTGGGTGGCAAGCTGTTCCAATTGTTTATAACTCTGTTAGTAAAACAATTTGCATACTGATTAGTAAGAAATGTCTTCTTGTCTAGTTTGAGATGGTGTACTCTTGTTCCAGTGATTCATTCAGCTTGAACAAGGAACACACAGTCTCATGATCATAATAACCGTGTATAATTTAAAAAGTTTCGATCATATCATCTCTTGCTCTTCTGTATTCCAGGCTTCGTAATTTTAGTACCATCAGTCTTTGTTCATACTCCAGGTTGTTCATGCCAGCAGTACATTTGGTAAAGCGTCTTTGCATATTTTTAGTATGAGTTATTTTTATATTTTTTTATATTAATTAATTAAACAGTGTTCTCACACAGCATTACCATATTCTAAAATTGGTCTAACTAATGATTTAAAAATTGGTACCATAATCTCTTTGCGTTTATATTGAATGTAATGTGTGATCATTCCTGCTGTTTTATTTGCCTTTTTTTAATTGTCTCATTTATTTGCTGCTCAAATTTTAGGTCTTTATCAACAAAAACTCCCAGGTCTTCTTCTACCTCTGTACACTGAAGCTCCCTGCCATTGCATTGCTTTGTTTTGTTGCAGTGTCGAGTTGAACTCAGGTGTGTTGTGGCTACTGCTGTACAATGTACAGGTAAATTCAAATGCATCCAGCACAGCAGTGTAATACAGTGTATGACGTGTACACTTGTACTTGAATGTTTTTTTTATCAGTATATGTTGACCTAGTAAACATGCCGGATCCGATTCAGAAGCATTTTGGTTATGGCCAGTTATGGCCATTGTGGCCAGTGTGCAGCCAGAATCCAGATCCAACTTCCTGCATCTGATTTGGTTCCATTCTTCCAAAGAAGGTCTGGATCATACTATGCAAGACTGGCCCAGGTCTGGTCTGGATGGCCTGGCCAGGTTTTGGCCAAATGCATCTGGTCCAGGAGCAAGCAAGTGTGCAAAAATCATCAGGCCAGGTTCTGGCAAAATGCAACCAGCCCACTACCTGTTTCCCACTTTCAGACTTGGTTGCTTTCTTCCACATATGGCCTTGATCACATTGTGCAAAGTCAGCCTGGATCAGATTTGGTTCTGGCCAAAAGGATCTGGTCCAACACTTAGGGCCAACACTTCTGAGCCAATCCAGATCAGACGTGAATCAGATTCAGCATGTCTACTGGGGAATGGTATATGTGCTGTACAAATGAACATAACCATCAGTACCTGAACAGTAGTGCAGTCTGTGCATATGTACTCTTTTTATTTTATATATATATATATCTGTCTTGTGCCAGGCTTTTTTGTAACACAGAACAACGCTTCAACAGTTTAGTAATTTTTCGATTGTGAAGAGGTGCGTTGCAGGAGAAGCACATGTCTGGGAGGATGTCATGGCCCTCAGCTACTCTGCTTGTCTAATAACAGTAACGTCCCTTGTGTAGAGTGATGTCTCATGTTCATGTACATTAAAATATTAAATCTACTACTACTGAAACAATATCCTTGTGCAGATATCCTTGTAAATGTGAATGTGGGTAAAAATTAACCTAACCATCAGTGTCATGGAGTGTATGAAGGGTAATAATGCCTCTTTATCCAGGTATAGTGAGCAGTTTAAACAGGTACAGAGAAACACATGAAATCAGTGTACATCATATTCAGGGGGATAATGCTTCTTGATCCATGAGTAGTGAAGGGCTCATAGGGGTACATGTAATCCTCCAAATTATAAATGCAGTGCATCACATGAGGGGTACATGTAATCCTGGAAATTACCAGTGCTGTGCATTGCATGAGGGGGAATAATGTTTCTCTTTTTCAGGATCCCATGAATTTTGGTGCCATTTTGAGATCATCTTATTTTTTGGGTGTGGATCGAGTCATTGTGCCAGATGTAAACAGGTAAAAAAGTTTTTGTTTGTTTGTTTTTGAGAGAGAGAGAGAGAGAGAGAGAGAGAGAGAGAGAGAGAAGAGAGAGAGAGAGATTGATTGATTGATTGACTGAACTTTATTTCTCAATGGTGAAGATATTAGCACAAAGGCCGACTCACATATCTGCCGTTCCCTACAGTACTACTAATAACCAAGACATTCACAGTTAAATATTATTACAGAAGGCTATAGACAAATACAGCATCAGTAAAAATAAAAAGAACAATTAATAAAATAATAATAATAATAACAACAACACATATAAAACCAGACAGCGATTGCAATGGAAATGAAAGAAATAGCAGTGAAAAACAACTGGAGCAAAAAAGTCTAAAACACAGTTAAACACACACACACACACACCACACACACACACACACACACACACACACACACACAACAACAACAACAACAACAACAACAACAACAACAACAACAACAACAACAACAACAACAACAACAACAAAAAACAAAACAAAAACTGGGTAATTTACAGAGAGAGCAAGGGAAGGGGAGGGATAAAATTAAGCTTAAGAAAAATGACAATATCAACAAGGAAAAAGAAATGGATACTAAATTAGTACATAAAAATAAACAAAAAAACAAAACAAAAACAACAACAAAAACAAAACACACACACACAACAACTACAACAAAAATATAAACAAATTAATAAGTAAAAGATATAGACACATTCATGTATATACACAGACATGTATGCACATATTACGCACACACACACGCACGCACGCGCGCGCACGCACACCCCTCCTCCACATACACACACATACATGGCAATGATGTGGCAATGAATATTCTAATAGCACTGCGATGATAACAATATACTACCGCTACTACTGCTAACACTATGAACAGAAATTGGAAAGATAAAAGGATTAAAACATTTAAATTAATATTTTGTATACTTAGCACAGAGCTGGTATACAATCAAGACAAGAACTGTACCTCACCATCCAAGGAAAATATATCCATATATTTAAAACATAATTGCACGCACACGCCTGGGCATGTGCACACACTTATACATAAACACATAAAATGCCAGGTGTATCAAACAGTAGGAAACTAAATACTGTACGGTTCAAGACTGAAAACTTATATGTTACATTCAGTACGAAAATGTTGAAGAGCTTTAGATTTGAATGTGCTCACTGAGCATGCTATTTTAAGACTATTTAAAGAGAGAGAGAGAGAGAGAGAGAGAGAGAGAGAGAGAGATTAAAACAAAAACAAATCATTGTCATGCAACATATTCATGCTGCTGGTGTTCAAAGCAACAAAGTGTCACTGTATTGCAGTAGCTGTAGGAAATTTTAAAGCAATGAAAAAAATACGTAAGTGGAATTTTAATCGTGTATACATGTGTATTGCATGTGTGTATGCGTGCATGTGTGTGTATGTGTGCGTGTGTGTGTGTGCGTGTGTGTGTGTGTGTGTGTGTGTGTGTGTGGCCATTAATGAGTGGTTATGTGTGTGTGTGTGTGTGTGTTGTTGTGTGTGTGTGTGTGCGTGTGTGTGTGTGTGTGTGTGTGTGTGTGTGTGTGTGTGTGTGTGTGTGTGCGTACATGTGATTGAATGCATGTGCTTGCATGCATGTGATTGCATGCATGTGTGTGTGTGTGTGTGTGTATGTTTCAAGCTGTGCGGTCAGCCCTGTGGTTAGCAAGGCCAGTGCTGGAGCAATGGAGGTGATGGATGTGTGTCAGATAGATGGCAGGTACCGCAGCATCAGGCAACTCACACAGGTAACAGTGATGTGGAAAGAGGAATGTCTTGCCCTCCTAATGAACTTCATAGTTACTGTTTGTGAAACTGATAACAGATACATTACAGACTACACACAAATAATAGAATATATACTTGGAAATAAAGTACTTATAATCTTTGATAGCCTTTCAAATCCAACACAACGTCTCCCCCCCCCCCCCCAACCCGAAAGTAATCTTTACAATGGTTGCAACCACCTATAGTAAAAGAGGCAATTTTGGTTTTTCTGTCAGTGCGTTTGTGGGCAGTATGATGTCCAACTGGAAGATGATTTTTTTCTTCTTCATCCTTTTGGACATAAAGTACTTTTTGTTTCATGTTGCTCACAGACATGGCAGTCATCTGGTGGTCAGGTTGTTGGTACAGCCTCCATGACTGATGCTCATCATGATGTCCGGAGCATACAGGACTTCTCTATGTCTGCAGCAACCTTACTTATAGTGGGTAGGTAGTCACAAAGGTTTAGGAGTATAAAACTATCAGTGGTTCCCTTAAAGAACTCTCCTTCGGAGGCTAAACTTCTTGTGTGCTTGGAGCAGGTTAAACAAACATGATCTGCTGCAAGAGTTTTGTGATTAAATGGTATGATTTTATAAGTGGACTTTTATAAGAGAATCTTCCAATTTAGAATCTTCCAGGCATTGAACTCAACCAATTAAGCAACAAAAACTCAAGCAAAACAAGATACTTTTTTTTTCTCTCTCATTTTTCATCATTTTTAACCATTTATCTGTTGTTTCAGTGTCATTTTGTGGCTTGACAAAGGGGATTTCCCCAAACATTTGCATATTGTGTGTCTGTGTCAAAAGAAATAAGCATTCGTTAGAACCTTTTTATGTTTGGATCTTGTTCTAGAACGCTAGCAGTCATTCGGTTTCAGATTATTTTTTTAATAATAAAGAATATTTCTGGCACACTATCTCAGATGAACTCTAGATGCTTACAAAAGGTACTTAGGATTAAGGGGAGTGGGGGGGGGAGGGGGGGGGGGGAGCTGATGACATGCTAAGTAAAATACAAAGTAATGTGCATACACATTTATACAGCCACACTATCAGTCAAACTAGATGAACACGGTAAGTAAAAAGGGGGTGGGGGTGGGGGGACTGTACCCACAATCCCAAATCACTCTGAAGTGATGTGGATGTTCTAGACATGTAAGAGTGGCACTGTGTTGTTGCAGGCAATGAGGGCAGTGGCATTGACGTGGATGTTCTGGACCTGTGTGACACTCTGCTGACCATCTCTCCACCTTCCATTCAGGCATCTCCTCTTGCTGTGCAGTCCCTCAACGTCTCTGTGGCCACAGGTCTGTGTGTAAATGTATGTGTGTATGTGTTTGTGTGTGTGTGTGTGTTTGTGTGTGTGTGTGTGTGTGTGTGTGTGTGTGTGTGTGTAACCATTCTCAGTAGCCTGTTCTTTGTGTTCACAGGAATATTGATTCACTGGCTGCGTACATCAAGAACAAATTCATGAAGAATGGAGCAACTTGCCTTGTAGATATGCAGATCGATGATTGTATACAGATCGATGATTATTGTGCATTGCCTGTAGTAATAAAGAGGAAATACACTTTGGTTTTCGTATGTCACGAATTGTATGAACGAAAGGCCCAGAACAGATATGATCCCGTCAGGTGGAAGGGGGAAAACCTGGTTCCTAAGGCATGCAAAAGCGATGAGGTTATTTCCCTTGGCATATCCGTCCCGTTGTCATTAATTTTCACAAAACATCGCACGCAGAAAGTAGGATAGCAGAAGAAAAAAGAAACGGAAATGAAAAGGAGCCCACTCTACGCAGATTATGGTGTAAAACATGCGCTATGTCACAAAGATCGTCGAATGCAATCGTTCATCAAAAACCACCAAGTTACCAGAACATTGCTGAAAACGATTCTGGGGTCTCAGTGTCTCAGTGTCAGTCAAGTGTGTGTGTGTGTGTGGCGGGGGAGTTGGAGGAGCATGCATAGGTATGTGCATACATGTGTGTGTGTGTGTGTGTGTGTGTGTGTGGTGTGTGTGTGTGGTGTGTGTGTGTGTGTGTGTGTGCAATAGTGTGTTTGGGTATAGATTTTGTTGTTAGTATTTTAAGGTCCCATCAACCGCCTAGAGTCACCCGTCAGGACGAATCGCGTATTGGAAATTCGTTTACACCAGTTCAAAACACAAGTCACTTAATCACAGGTTTGTCTTACTCGCTGTTACATCATCTAAATGGACCATCTTTTGATCTATTCACCAATGCACAATAACACATATTTTGGTATTTATCTTCCTAGGCACTCGCCACGCGGCAGGAACTACTTAAATCACTTGTGACTATGAGCAGGGTGACCTATTTTATTCCACTGGAAACTGTTAGTCAAAACTAACGCAGTTAAAAGGTACTAGGGAGAGGATCTGGAAAATTTAAAAATAAAATAAAATGAAGGTGAATGGATCGGGAATGTAGAAATTAGGACAAGGAAGACATTCATGGCAGTGGGCAAAGCATGCATGATTACATTATGACCTACTCCAGGTTTTAAAGAGACATTTGTCAGCTCTGGGTTCTCAACAGAAGGGACCTTAATTTCTGCTTCATCAGTGCACCACCGTGGGTCGATTTTGTTGTTGTGTTATAGAGATGCGTTTTTAAAATCAGTTCTGAATGTGTATATTGATAATATATGGATAGTATGTTTACCATTTTTGATTTAGGCCAATTTGAATAATTATATATATTCCCAGTTGGCCAATAAAGTTTTGTGTGTTTGATGATGATCTATTAACTAGCAGTCCATTCTTTTGGAATCTTTCTCTCTCACTTTCTCTCTCAGTGTTTCTGTGTGCGTGCTTGTGTGTGTATGCGTGCTTGCGCGTGTGTACGTGCTTACATGCCAGTGTGTGCGTGACCGCAG
>JABMCL010003547.1:67500-82500 GCA_018857735.1 Alviniconcha marisindica | reverse complement strand
ACACACAGTGGAGACGGGCTATGTAACTACTTGGGGCAGAGAGACAGAGACAGATGGAGAGAGACAGACAGAGAGAATTCTCACTGAAGGGAAAATACAACAGAAAACTAGAAAATAATACGCCATTGTGCGTACATTCACACACACACACACACACACACACACACACACACACACACACACACACACACACACACACACACACTCACACACACACACACACACACACACACACACACACACACACACACACACACACACACACACACAAAGTTGGTGTCATCCGCCAGCACTGATAAAACTTAGTGAATATTGCAAGTTATTGAAAATAAAATGAGCAGGTCCCTTCTATAGTATGTGTAAAAAACATCCCCTCTCGTGCACACCGTCCCATTTTTGGGACAGCAGTTCAAACACCCACTGGTACAAGCAGGCTCATTTTCTGAACAATCTCAGAAAACTATATTCAGATGGCATCTGTATCTCCAATTTTTGCTCTTAGTCTGATACAAAAAGATGAACGACCAACAAATTATTGACTTACCTTTTCTTGCTTTCCATGGCGTTGAAAAAGTTGTCACAAATCCTTGCAAATGGCTGCCCCCTTTGTTGCTAAAAAGGGAGAGTCCACTCAACAATGCAATCGTGGGTTAGAAGTGACCTCTCTTGAACTGCCTGCTGCAAGTTAGCACAATCTAGTGCTTAGCTGAATTGCTACCATCACAAAATCAGTGCGTCCCAAAAATGGACGGTGAACATAAATGGGTTAATTTTAGAGCTGTACTGATATAAGCCATTTTTCAAGCTTGCTGTTCTGTATTTCAAAGCATTATTTATGAATGTGTTGTTATGTTACTAAAATGCAGCATCAACCAATTGCATGTTGTTGTTTCTCTCTCACTACATTTCGCTCTAAATGTATTGTTATGAATATGAAATAAGTGTTGTTTGAACGAAGTGTATGAAGGGAAGGAAGAGGATTGAGGTGGTGTGGGAGGGGATGGGGATGGGGGTATCCATAGGGGAGGTGTTCCGTGTTGAGGTGGTGCATGTCAAGCAGAATTAATGCTATCTGCAGTTGTTCAGCGGCAGGCGGGAGCAGAAGCACAGTAAAGAGGGGATCAAACGAGCTGTGCCCACGGACGCGCGAAATGACTCTCCATTGACGAGCAACACAATCAGACAGTAAATTATGCCCCCAAGTGTCAGCCACACCGACCGAGGAAGCCATTAGCCATGCACGCACTTGTCCTTCAGGGCCTTGTCACTGGCAACTTTGTGTGTATCAGTGCGCGGGTGAGTGTGTGGGGTGGGAGGTGATGTGGTGGTGGTGGTGGTGGTGGTGGTGGTGGTGTGTGTGTGTGTGTGTGTGTGTGTGTGTGTGTGTGTGTGTGTGTGTGTGTGTGTGTGTGTGTGTAAGTGAGTGATAATGTGTGTGTGTGTGTGTGTGTGTGTGTGTGTGTGTGTGTGTGTGTGTGTGTGTGTGTGTGTGTGTGTGTGTGTGTTTTTGTGTGTGTGTGTGTTAAAGGTTGGCCGGGCGATGCGGCCCTCGGGAATCACAGTGATTGTGATTTATGGACAGTGTCTGGTGATTGACCTCGACCACAGTTGCTGGAACAGAAAAAGGGGATGACACCGTCCTGCTGCCCGCTCTAATGATGTAGAATCATTCCGGTGGCGACTGACTGCGAACAGCTACCCTATAGCTCCTCCACCCCACCCCGCCCCCCACCAACTCCCAACCCCGATCTGCTAGGATCTCGGTTTCCACCAGTACCGCTTCGGACAAAAAAGTTAGTGTAACGAAAGACATTCGTCAGGCTGTGGCTGCATAGCAAGGACGTGGCAGCGGGTTCCAACCATCTCCTGGCCCACCTCTATAGGATAAAGATCTCCTACACAGATGAGTGCCCGTGCGGCAACGGCCTCCAGACTCCTGAGCACGCCCTTCAGTCATGCCCCCCTTTACACAGCAGCGACGTCAGCCCTGGCCCAAGCCGCTGGACCTGCTGGACAAGCTGTGGGGTCGGGTTCCCTGCGGCGAACTGCTGACTGGCCATGGCAACCACCCTGACCATTTAGCGTGGCAAGTGGAACGCAGAAAGGTGGAATCATACACAGCGTCGTTTCCTCCTCCTCCTTCAGTCAAAAGACGCTGTTTATGCAGAACTGTATGCAGAACCATTTTGGTGGTGACCGTCCTACTGCCCACCTCAGTACAGAATCAGTCCGGTGGTGACACCGTCCTGCTACCCAACGTGGTACAGAATCAGTCTGGTGGTTACACCGTCTTGCCGCCCAACTTAGGCAGAATCAGTCCGGTGGTGTCCACAGAGTTGTTTAACGCCGAGTTGTCTCCGAGGAGGTACTGGCGGGGACCGAGATCCTTGGAGGTGGAGGGAGCGGAGAACAATACCTAACGCTACAGCGTCACCACCAGAATGATTTTTGCATTAAGATGGGCAGTGATGAGAACCGTTTTAAACGTTTCATTAGTTGTGAGGGGAAAGTCACAAGACATTGTCCACAAACCACAACCATTGAAGAGAAAGGAGAGCCAAAGCGGGGAATCGAACCGACGTCGTCCGCTTACCAGTCCGGTAATGCCTTACCGCTAGGCCAAACCGGCTTCCAGCCAGGAGCTGTCAAAGGCTCCCTCTTTTGTGCCTGCCTGAATACGTAGCTAGGTCAGTGCGTTTGACTGCGTGCAGACTTTGCATGCTGCCGCTGGAGAATTATTGGCTCCTCTTATTTTTTGCCGTCCACCTTTCCAGTTCCCCACCAGCTTAAAGTGACGTGTAGGCGTATTATGAACAGTACATCAAGTCAAGTCAAGAATTTTATTTGAGGAACCCCCAATGGGGATAGATGAATCAATGAAATCAGATATTTTTTACCTGTGATTTGATGAATTGTGCTTAGCCCCGATGTCACTTTCACAGTTAAGTTAAACTGGGCGTTAAATCCAGCAGGTAACTAACCAAACGTGACTGGATATACCCAGCTGTAATGCATAAAATAGACAAAGCTTTTCCGCATACGTAGGCTGTAATGCCAGACACCTGGATGCCCCGACAGTTAAGCAGACCATCCTTTAAGCCGAGACTAAAATAGGCATTTATTTTTGTTAAAACACGCTTTTTTGTGCACGAAGAGCATTAACTGCCTCTCATCATAACACGAGAGAGAGAGAGAGAGAGAGAGAGAGAGAGAGAGAGAGAGAGAGAGAGAGAGAGAGAGAGAGAGAGAGAGAGAGAGAGAGAGAGAGAGAGTGGTAGCTAGCTTACCTAGCATGAATGAGATTGTTACATTGTTGAATTTAGATTTCATTAATAAATTTTATACATGGCCAGTCCGGTACACCCATTCTAACATACCCTGTGGTGGCTCTTAATATCAGCAGAGGGAATCTTAATTTCTGTGTCCGGGTACCCCCACCTCCTGAGAGAGAGAGAGAGGTTTGAGGTTTGAAGTTTTATTGTCTTCAGCTTACAAGCCCACAAGACAAAACATGATCAACTTTCCATCACGCACAGCGACATGTAAAAATCATGTAGTTCTTTCAAAAGGGATAAGTAGTATGGATAATAAGATGAATCATCTGCAAGCGCAAAATACAGTGCTTTGCCTGCAGAGATTTTCACATTTTCAATTCAAGTTCACAGATTCGTTTACATGTACATAACTAATTATATGCACATATATCATTACGTCTTTCCCTTTCCATACATACATACACACACACCCGCACACACACACACCCGCACACACACACGACACACACGCACACACGCACGCACGCACGCACGCACGCACGCACGCACGCACGCACGCACGCACGCACGCACACACACACCCACACACACACACACACACACACACACCACGTGGAATCCACAAGGACCATCCAAGAATCAAGTATCTGCATACTTTGTCTGCTAGGTTAAGTGTTAAATGTTTTCGACTTTATTTCTCCTAACTTTCATAGCTTCTGTAATGTATTTTGCCAGTGCTATGATCTTGGTCTCGTTCTTTGAGGCAAGGAGTGCCCTTAAAAGAGAGAGAGAGAGAGAGAGAGAGAGAGAGAGAGAGAGAGAGAGAGAGAGAGAGAGAGAGAGAGAGAGAGAGAGAAAAATTAAAAACACGACAAAAAAAAGAGCAAAAACAACAATTAAACAAACTATAAAAACAAACAAAACAACAACAGCAACTAAAAACTCAGAAAAATAACAACAAAACCAGAAACAGAAGGACGACTGTTATTTTGGAGTCATCGATTGCCCATCAAGACACTTGATTACAAAATTGTCTGATCTCAGCGTCAGGCTGGTAAGCAGAAGGACTTCGGTTCGATTCCGCTTCGGCTCCCCTGTCTGTTCCATACTTGTGGGCTTGTGGACACTGTCTTGCGACATTGTCCCTCACAGCTAATAAGACATTAAAACGGCTCTCATCGCTGCCCATCGTAATGCACGAGCCATTCTGGTGGTGACAGTGTAGCGTTAGGTAGTCTCCCTCTTCCCCCACCTCCTGGGTCTCGATCCCCACCAGTGCCTCTTCGGAAACAACTTTAACCAAACCAAACCAGTCAACACACACACGCACACGCACGCACGCACGCACGCACGCACGCACACACACACACACACACACACACACACACACACACACACACACACACACACACACACACACACACACACACACACACACAGACACACACACCGTCTTCCGGTCACCCCGCCGACCCACCTTAATCTATTTTTCAAGTCCCCACCGGCTAATGCCGCTGTAGCCTGTCTTCTGACGGTTCCACCAGACAGCGGAGCTCTCCCTTTGTCGACATCCCAGCCTTACTGAGGGGAGCTCGGACCTCCTATAATAGCCCGGGCTGACAATGCCGTGAACCCAGGGGGAGTAGCGGGGTGGAGGAGAGAGAGAGAGAGAGAGAGAGAGAGAGAGAGAGAGAGAGAGAGAGAGAGAGAGAGAGAGAGAGAGAGAGAGAGAGAGAGAGAGAGAGAGAGAGATTCATCATCGTTATTAGCCTCCTTGTAGACCAGTGCTGGTCGGGACGGCACTGCGGACGCTGAGTGTCCACGGTGGTCATTGCCTCCGCCGGTTTGGTGGTCAACGTTCTCTGCTCTTTGATCCCTTGGTGCCAAGGGGGAGGGGGATAATGAGCCGTGTGGCGTGATTGTCCGAGTTTACGAGATTAACGTTGATTTCCACTAACAAATGCCGTCCAGCAGTGGGCATTGCCCCCCCCCCCTCCCTCCCTCCCGGTTCGTCTTGCATTTTCTTCTGATTGTGTTTAAAATTAAGTTTGATTTGTTCGAAAAGTGTGCTACACTATCCAAGAAATGTTGACGGGCCAGCGCATACGCACCAGGTCCACGCAGACCAGTTTATAGTTACCGCCAGACCCTATAATAAAAGTGCGAGTCAAAAGCACATAATTGTATTTATCTTAATATAATTTTTATGTGCACATCATTATAACTATATGCTTTTGATATCAGTAAGCCGCCAGAGTAAAAGGCCATTCCTTTGCGAACAACTGGTCCCTGCGTGCGGTGGAAAACAATCAAACGGTTGTTGTCACAGCTTACAGCCTGGCTGACCTTTCAGTGTTTTTTTTGGAGTCTTTTTTTGTTGTTGGCGTCTCGCCGCTGCTGATCTCAGCTGCACCGTCTCCCCTGTGTGTGTGTGTGTGGCTCTCAGCTGTCTCTCAGAGGTGACCCTGTGCGGCGGTTGACGGGGCGTTAAAGTCCACTGAGTTACTCTCTCTCTCTCTCTCTCTCTCTCTCTCTCTCCTCCTCTCTCTCTCTCTTAAATCTTGTGCTTAAATCTTTACTCTTGTGTAATAAAGTATTCTCTCTCTCTCTCTTCCTCAGTGTCTCTCTGTCTCTCCGTGAAAGAAAACTAACAATGCTTCGTTTTTTGGCTTCTGCCGCGTACATACCGTTGTTCTAAAATAAGGCACACTCCTTATCTGTCTTGCAAGTGTATATCGTCTTGTTACTGTTCAGTATCTGTTTCCCTTTGCAATTCTCTCACCCCCCCCCCCCTTCCCCGCCCATCCCGATGTCCGCTAGTCACTGTCTCATGCTTCATCATTTTTGTTGTTGTTCCTGTTTGTCTCCGTGTGTTTCTGTCTGACTATCTGTCTCTCACGCGCGCTCTCTCTCCCTTGTCTCTCCCCGCGTGTGCCTCTCTTTTCTCCTCTCTCTCTCTGTCGGTCTCTCCCCCCTCCTCTCTCTCCCCCCCCCCCTCTTTCTCTATTAGTATCCTTGTCTTTCGCCCTCTATCTATTCCGCCCCCCCCCCCCCCCCCCCCCATCGCCTGCTCCCTCTCCACATCATCCCCATTTCAATTCATAGTCTACTTTAGATGTAAAACATGACACACTAGACACAGACTCTCTCTGTCTTGCCTCCCCCCCCCCCCCCCCCCTCCCCCTCTGACGATTTCAACAGATGACTGCTGTGCCAGAGCTCCTTTTTGTATCTAGACGTTTTGTGGACTCAGCCGTTGATAGGGTCTAACGTTTGGGGGTAAAAAATGCCGAGCGTATAGTCTTATTGATGTTTGCTGAACCATCCGCGTAAGCGGGAATGAAGGTTAATTCTGGTCAACGTAATTCTCGCCATCTCGTTAATTTCCCCCTTCGTCTTAGGCCTGTCTAGAAAGGTTGTTGCCGTAAGTCAGTCTTGCTCGGCGCATTCGCTGTTCAGCATCCAATAGTGAATCAGTTCTTCGTTCAACGATCTGAGCAAAACATGGTTGATCCATGATTGGACCCCACCTCTCTTTCCACGTCTACTGTACACACACACACACACACACACACACACACACACACACACACACACACACATCTCTCTCTCTCTCTCTCTCTCTCTCTCTCTCTCTCTCTCTCTCTCTCTCTCTCTCTCTATATATATATATATATATATATATAATATGCACAGTGGCAGAAACAACATGCGGTACTGTGCTGAACGGTGAAGTGCACATCGATCGGAGTCTTATTCCACAATGAGCCGTATGCAGCTTTGCCTCATTTGACTGCAGCTGAAATTTTCCGGCGAGAATGAACGTGCGCCGCTGCACAGTGAGAAGATGTTGTTGGGAATCCACTAGTCTATTGGCCAGACATGGCGGCCACTCTTCGGGCTTTTCGCGCGGAAAACGATGCTTTCTCTACGGTGATCACAGAACAGAAAGGCGGGCCGGAGCGGACAGTGTTGCCGTATTATAGTTAAGAACTTATTTTCTGCTTTTCCTTGCCCCTGTTGTGCCCATTCTTTGTACGTGTCGGAAAATGATATGCTCTTTGTCAGCGTTGTTCAGCTAAAACCCTGAGGTTCACCCACTGCTGCGTGAGAAGGTAGCGTGTGCAGCCGATTGCCCACTTCTATACACGCTGTTGTACACACAAGAGCAGTGTTACCAACCGCTCCGGCATCTGTACTCCGACTTCGGGGATTTAAATAATGGCCCAAATTGTCATGTCATGAAGAATAGCATAGCTGAAGGGCAATCCTGACATGGGACTCAACACCACAAACATTTTGCTACAGCTTCAACGTTGTGGCTAGAGACAATACGATGTTAGTAGTGACAATGTCAGTATCCTCTGATTGTCACATAAATCCCAGGTTTTCGCTGAACACAACTCTATTTCAGATTACAATAATTCACTCTGAGACTCATATGTAAACATGTGTATGTGTGTGCTTAAATGTTTAATAATGATAGTAATCAAATAATACTTAGAGTGGCTAACCCGAACAGGCCCTAAGCAAGCGCTAAGCCGATCTGGAGGTAGAATGTACATATTTTGAAAACAAAGGTTCAGTGTATCTCACACACACACACACACACACACACACACACACACACACGCACGCACGCACGCACGCACGCACGCACGCACGCACGCACGCACGCACGCACGCACGCACGCACGCACGCACGCACACACACACACACACACACACACACACTGACACTCATATCTGAGGGCAATGGGCAAATGGTTTCTGAAAAGAGAAGTGTTTTCAAGGAAGATTAGAAAGAACTGACAGAGGTAGCATAGTGGACAGAAACAGGGAATTGGTTCCAGGTTGTTGGAACCTGGCAAAAGAAAGCGCCACATGACCATTGGACTTAATGCGGTAGGATCGTATTCTAGACACCCGTGTGTCTGCAGAAGAGCGGAGCTGCCGGGAAGGAGTCAGTCTCGAGATTAGCCTTCTGAAAACAAGTGTTTTTTTTCCCAACAGGCTGAACAGAAGGGAATAAAGGCTAACATCACCGATTTTTCTAATGCCGCTCCCCCACCTTTTTAAAAACAAAAAACAAAAATGCATTATGAAAGCTACTACTGTTTGTGATTGTGTGCCCCCACCCCCAACTCTCTCTCTCTCTCTCTCTCTCTGAGCATCCGTTTGTACTTTGCGTGTCATCACTTCTCTGTGAGAAGTCTCGATCCACAGTGGAAGGCGTGGATGGAGCTTCTTGCAATGTGGTGCCAGTACGCGTTACCGTGTGTTTAAAACGGTTTCAGGAAGTGTGCCAGGGAATATAAATGTGTGTAGACGCATGCTGGTATTACCCATCCAATTAGCTGAGCATTAGCTGCACAGATCAATGCAAAGACACTGCGGCTGGAGGTCGAAAAACTCGTTTGAAGTTGTTGTTTTTATTTTTAACAGAATATTTTGCTTATACGTACGCTTACATCCTTGGGATTTTGCAAACAAAGAGGGAACTCCAACTTGAATTCAATTTTTTTACAAGGATTGTAGTTTAGGTTCACTGAAAACCTGTCTAACACCGAGAGAGAGAGAGAGAGAGAGAGAGAGAGAGAGAGAGAGAGAGAGAGAGAGGAGAGAGAGAGAGAGAGAGAGAGAGAGAGAGAGAGAGAGAGAGAGAGAGAGAACAATCTGGTTAGGGCTTTTTTATTCACAAAACTTTTGTTGACATCGTCTCATTTCAGTTCAAGACCGTATCTACGTGCTCCAGAAAACCCGGCACTCCACCCTCACTGAACCATGTTCACAGGTAACCGAGCAGGTCATCTATCATTCATTTGGAGCTTTTCATAACTGTTCATATCGAGCTGTTCATTTTCGGTTTTCAGATCGCCTCCAACGAACTAGAACGGACTTCGAACGACTTGAACAATCGATGTTTCCCGTCCTTAACCTCATTCACAGCCGGCAGTCAAGTGGGTGACACGACTGAATAATATATTTTATCTGCCGATGAATGTCAGTTGTTCTTTGTACATTTTTTTCAGTTAATGAGCCTGAGTATAGTAATTAGCTGAACTGCCCTGTGAGGGATGACTGAAGTATATTGCCTTGATCTGACGACTTGAATCCAGCATTGCTGCATCCAGTATTACAGTGAAGCCAACGCCTGTGTCAAAGACACCGGCTAGAGGGCTTCAGATGTTGATTTGAACTACAGGGTCTCCTGTGGTAGCTTGCTTTGACTGATGGGTTTGAAGGCCTGTTGTCTTGGGGGGGGGGGGGGGGGGGGGGGGACGGGAACGTCCTCCCAGGAAGTGCCGGAGGGGAAGCGGCGTTAAAGCAACCAGCTACCACCACGAAGATCCGTTACGTGAAGGCGGAAGTGAGTACGCGACGACGGTAAGCCGTTTACGCTGCTTCTTCAGCGGTGATGGATGGAGGACAGGCAACCTCTCCAGAAAGTAACAGTGGAGTGGCCCAGTCTCGCAGGAATATGGAATTCGCTCTCTGGCTGGGACGGTTCCGCTTGTAGGTTACTACAGGCATCGTCGGCTGTGGCTGTAAAGGCCCACAAGGAGGTGGCACCGATGTAGTTCTTGTCAGGCTTCTTCTTGCTAGTCCAACGTTTCCAACGATAAGGATCGAAGCTGCGCGGCCTGTCTGAAGCCCAGCCACCACTCCTCTTTGTGAACACTCCCTACAGTGACGTAGTCTTATGATGAAGTTAGTCACTCAACAGCCGGAAGAAGAAGAAGAAGAAGCAGAAGAAGACTAAGAAGAAAGACGCTTTTATGTGACCCGCAAAACCAGCTCGGGACTTGCATGTCCATTTGTAGCCACATTAGTTAGTTGGTCAATACAGGACAGAGTTTGATTGTCCTTCCGGTTGTTAACCGCGCAGGGTCACACCAGGATAATCAAACTCTGTTATAAGTAAATGCACGTTACAGAACTCATCAATATCACATGTACACCCTTGCTCAAGTCAAATCTACAAAAGCAGTCCAAGCACAAATATAAAACAAAACATACATGCAATAACATCAAACACAAATTATTGAAGAAGAGCTGCTTGAAGTCGCCTTTGTTGAAGAAGAAGAAGAAGAAGAAGAAGAAGAAGAAGAAGAAGAAGAAGAAGAAGAAGAAGAAGAAGAAGAAGTATGGACAGTAAAAAATAAAATAAAATATTAAATGCGGAAATGCATTATGGCAAATGCCAGTGCCATATGGCAGCAAACTGCACATACCGCCAACCAGCTATCATCTTCCAGATGCTCAGCAAGAGCCACACAGAAAAAGGCCTATCGCTTAGCGAATAATGTTGGAGAATGTTGTGGAGAAAAACCGGGAGGATCGGCCATTAGCAAAATCAGGACATGGCAGTAGGTGCAGTGAGGAGGCAGGAATGTTCCTGCTGGCGGTTCCGTTGCAGAGGCTGCATGTCTTTCTCCCTCTCACCAACCTCTCTCAAGCGCGTGCGACAGTTCTGGGCTTGAGTCTCTGGAGCATAAACCACTACGACTCCTGTTGAC
The DNA here is from genome assembly GCA_018857735.1 of Alviniconcha marisindica. NCBI lineage: Eukaryota > Metazoa > Mollusca > Gastropoda > Provannidae > Alviniconcha > Alviniconcha marisindica. The sequence goes on along the minus strand of JABMCL010003547.1, from coordinate 71,705 downwards.
CAGCTCAGGCTGGCACTTTAACCACCATCACAGGTTCGTCGGCTGATTGAACCCCTTCCATGCCAAAGTATTTGTTCTGCTGGCACACTTCCTTTCACAAAGCGTCTGGCAGACAGGTGGAGCCAGCCAGAAATGTTCATCTTCTAGAACCTGCATCTTCTAGAACTACTGCATACCATTAACGTAAACCCGGGTGCTACTAAGTAAATAATGTTCCACAAACCTGGCCAGGCTGTTCACTCATCACACACACGCACTCCAATGCACACAGTCCATGTCATCACAGTCTTGACGACGCGACGTCTGGGGGAGCTCGTGGCACTCGTTGTATTAGAGGCCGCAGTCCTGTGGTGGAGTCCGTGGCGGTGACAGTCAGTGGTGGTGGTACCACAGCCGCGCCGGTTCATCTCACACAGATTCGGAATTACTGGATCGCACCTCGCAGTCTCTTCTTCGCCGGTCCATTCACCTTCGCTTTCTCAGTCTTTGCATGCACATGACAAAGATCCTCTTGTCTCATGTCCTCTTTAATCCCTCCTCCTCTTCATGCTCATATTCAGTCCTTACTGCATCCCTCTTCTCTCGGGCCCCGGCTCCGACTCCCCCGAAACCCACGCTCCTTTTCCCCTTCTCCGCATTTTTGTGTTCTTCCGCTAATTGAATATTCATCACTCCAATTCCATTTCGATATACAACAAAACCATATACCATCAAACGTAATAATAATGTGCTAACACTACTTAGCATGCAGTCAGGTTATGTTCCAAGACAAACGGCAGTTCTTCAATTGATTGAATTATTTTAAACAGGGATTATTTCCTGTCCAGAATGTCTGGAACTACCTCTCCTATTCTTCCACTAAGATATGGCGCATCTGCTGTCCTAGAGGCTAATTTATGGGTTACGTTGACCCGACCATCCCACTGCCCGTCGAGCCATCGCTACACCCTTCTCCGGCCCCTTTTCCTCTGTCCCTCCCAAGTGGCCGGCTAGTCTAAACAGTCGCCCCGTCTTGGCACTTGGCACCTTCTGCCTGCACCGACTGATTTACTCAGTCATTTCGCACTTTGACAGATAATAACAGAAGAAGAAGGAAGGAAAGAAGAAGATAATGTTTTTACTTCAACTCCTTGTCTCCATGACAACCACTGATTTGACATGCCAGTTTCATAACCACCACTGATTTGGCCTGTCAGTTTCATGCCCCCCCCCCCCCCCCCCCACCCCCCCTTTTGGTGCTGCGTATGTCACCCCAGATTTCGGTGGCTGACAGATCGACCTTATCAGTGAGGATGAGGCTCATCACAGTTCAAGGCCTCCGTCAACACGGTGGAGTGCCGGCGCAGACTGGCTTTGACTCCAATCTCGGTCCCTCCGGCTCCGGCAGCTGGTTCTGAGCTGATGGAGTTATTAAAGCTTCCTTTAAGTACAGAAGGCAAAATCAGGTCATGGTCGTTGTCAGTACCACGCAAGCGAAACCGACGTTAAAGTGGATTGAAGAAATCGAAGAAAAGAGGAAGAAGAGAATAAATTTATGTCCATCACGCTTTCGTTTTTGTTGTATTTCTTTCTCTTAAAAAAATGTTTTTTGTTATTTATTATTGTTTATTATTTGTTATGATAATTAAATTTGTCTTTATTGCCGCACTGAGGACGTTTCTAAATAGAACATCGATACGAATCAGAATAATACCAATAGTAATGAGAATTTTTTTTTGCTACTAATACTACTTAATAATCCACCCATAAGAGTGATTCAGTTTCTATCTGTGTGTGTGTGTGTGTGTGTGTGTGTGTGTGTGCGTGCGTGCGTGCGTGCGTGCGTGCGTGCGTGCGTGCGTGCGTGCGTGCGTGCGTGCGTGCGTGTGTGTGTGTGTGTGTGTGTCATGTGTGACTTTGCGACGTTTTATTTAGAAAAAGCACACGCACGCCACCAGCACAGAAAACCGGCTACTGCTCTTGTCGCGTTTCAGGTGAAACACGTTACACTCGTTCGGCGTTGCCGCTCACCCTCAATTAGCGGGCGTTGCCGCTCACCCTCAGTTAGCGGGCGTTGCCGCTCACCCTCAGTTAGCGGGCGTTGCCGCTCACCCTCAATTAGCGGGCGTTGCCGCTCACCCTCAATTTGCGGGCGGCTGCCCTCACCCTCAATTAGCGGGCGTTGCCGCTCACCCTCAATTAGCGGGCATTGCCGCTCACCCCCAATTAGCAGGCGTTGCCGGTCATCCCCACTTAGCGGGAGTTGCCGCTCACCCCCAATTAGCGGGCGTTGCCGCTCACCCCCAATTAACAGGCGTTGCCGGTCATCCCAACTTAGCGGGAGTTGCCGCTCACCCCCAATTTGAGCGGGCGTTGCCGCTCACCCTCAATTTGCGGGCGTTGCCGCTCACCCCCAATTAGCAGGCGTTGCCGGTCATCCCCACTTAGCGGGAGTTGCCGCTCACCCCCAGTTTGAGCGGGCGTTGCCGCTCACCCTCAATTTGCCCTCAATTTGCGGGCGTTGCCGCTCACCCCCAATTAGCAGGCGTTGCCGGTCATCCCCACTTAGCGGGAGTTGCCGCTCACCCCCAGTTTGAGCGGGCGTTGCCGCTCACCCCCAATTTGAGCGGGCGTTGCCGCTCATCCCCAAGTCAGTAGCGGACTTAAAGCCATAGTTCTGGCCGTGGCGTCGCCGCCCCGAGTTAAGCTCGATCCGCTCCACAGCTCAGTACACGTCAAGTTGGACTGCTACTTAAAAGTCTGAGCTCCTTAATTCCTGCCTATCTCGGTGAAGGCTAGCTTGCATGCACGCAGTCACGTCCACCGACAATAGACGCAGACTTCGTAACTGTGGGAACATGGGGCGGGGGTAGAACGTGTGTGTGATATTATTGTCAATCAGTAACAATCAGATTGTCAGTACCGTTGCTTAATCCTTGCCTCCGCGCGGATCGCAGTCTGTTCATATTCTTGCAGGCTTTTTTTCGGTTAAACTCTGGGACAGTGGCAAAAAAGGATCAGCGTGGCCGTGCCTCACACATAACCAGTCAAACGAGCGGCATTGCCACGTGACACAATGGCTGCGACTGACTCCGTGACAACACCCTCACTGTAAGTGTTTGCTGCGTGGAAAACGGCCAAAGGAAACTAATACATGAGACAACATAACAGCTAGTTTGGTTACGTGTTTTGGGATAAATCGGACTCTGGTTTTGGTAATGCAAAAACTGATCGTCATGAAAATTAATTCTGGATTTTACGCCACTGTCCTATGATTTGGCTGTGTATGTGTGTGTGTGTGTGTGTGTGTGTGTGTGTCGTGCGTGCGTGCGTGCGTGCGTGCGTGCGTGCGTGCGTGCGTGCGTGCGTGCGTGTGTGCCGACGGTGTGTGTGTGTGTGTGTGTGTGTGTGTGTGTGTGTGTGTGTGTGTGTGTGCAGCTGTATTGTAAAACTGGATTTATTTCTTCCTTTTCGTTGCTGAGTGTAAGAGAAGTCTGCCTCCCAGCGAGAGGCTCAGAGCGCTCTGTTCACCTCAGTCGTGACGCATGCCACTTTCACAAGATGTTCCTGATTCTTCCCCCCACCTCCCCTCCGTCAGCCGAAATCGATACTTGTTCGTGCAGACAGTCGCATAATTGTCACCACAAAAGAGGAGAAGTCATGAAATTAACAAGTCCGTTTGCGATTGGACATACGTGGCGATTGAAATCACAAAGCCTGGTTCAGGAATGAGAGACAGAGGGACTGACTGGCATCGGGAATCGTTTGCAGCTGTACTTACGATAGAGTCAGAGTGATATGTTTGACCATGTGAGCGTTTTGCAGCACTGTCTGTCTGTCGCTGAGACTGCTGTAACAAACCGCGGCTGTGCCTTGACACCTGTTGATTCCAGACGACTAGTGTCAGCGTGGGAAGGCTGAAGGAAGCTGGGGCATGCCGGCGGTAAGAAAAGCCGTGTGACTTTTCGCTCTGTTCTGCTGTCGGCCAAACGCTTCTGCTCAGCGGCTTGCCGCGCTGTTTATACCATCAGGTGCGCTCATGTGATTCGCGGCCAGCGGACTGAGTACATGTGTGATTCACAAACCCGGCCTTTGAGTCACCGTCTGAGCCGATGTTGCCAAATCTACCTTTATTGCTGCCTCCTATGTACGGTGGTCAAACAAGCGCTCCTATACTTAAGACGACTACCATATTTTAGGGGGTGGACCAAGGTAACATTGCGGAA
>JABMCL010003547.1:50000-62500 GCA_018857735.1 Alviniconcha marisindica | reverse complement strand
AAATTAACATCAATAGTTACCTATGATACTTTCGAGGAATGAGTTCATCTCTTAAGGCTGTATACTTTGGGCATATTAATAATAAACGTACTTCTGTTTCTGGCATAATACAGAGTGGACAATTTATATCCCTGTCGTAAGCAAAGGGTCTATACTGCAGGTAATGATAATCAAATGCAGGGATTCCAGTTTCCAATCTAGCAAATGCCTTTCGCACACTAATGTTGTTAAGCATATAAAGATTAGGACTAAGTACGAATGTCTGATTGAAATTCGAGCGTACGTTGTAAACGTCGTGTGAATTTAGAGCAGCATGCCAGTCCTGTGTAAAGCAATCTACAAGCATCAGCTTAAAAGACTCTAACGAACGAGTTTACGGTACCAACACCCTGCATTTCCCAAACAACACCAAAGCCAAAGGTGTAAAAAACAATTCGAACTTTACAAGCCCAAGTTTGTCTTTGAAGATGCAATAACACATTGTAAGCTTTTTTAGGGTAGGCCAGGCTACCTTCTGTCGTCCATGTATACATATATACGTCAAGCGCAGCCAAAACCTTATACATCTGGCATAAGTGTTTACAAAAAGAGGGTGTCTGCCCGTTTCACCGAATATCAAATGTTTAGGTGACTTTGAGCTGACAGCCATAAACATTTCGAAAGCTGGTGTGTGTGTGTGTGTGCGTGCGTGCGTGCGTGCGTGCGTGCGTGCGCGCGCGAGTGCGAGAAGAGAGAGAGAGAGAGAGAGAGAGAGAGAGAGAGGAGGAGAGAGAGAGAGAGAGAGAGAGAGAGAGAGAGAGAGAGAGAGACAGACAGACAGACAGACAGACAGACAGACAGACAGACAGACAGACAGACAGACAGACAGACAGAGACAGAAGGTTATGTGTAATGCAATTATAAGACATTTGAAACAAATTTGACGGCCGGCGTTCGGCTGAAACAAGATCAAACACACAAAACCCCACTTTCATTTTAATCAGACAATAGGCATACAAAACATGCGAACATTTTCAGGGTAATACTCTTTTTTAATCAATGAACAGACATACAACACACTAACAAACGATTAGAGAAATGAAATTTAATCTACCTAGCTTTCAGTTGGCGAAGTCTTTAGGAGATCATTTCAGGTCTATCATCATTTGTTAGTGCACGGTCTGTCTCTTTGTTGCTAGAAGAAGGGATTTACCCTGGACATTTGCGCTTGTTTTGTGTTGTCTGATTAAAATAAGCGTTTTGTTCAACCTTCGGTGTGTTTTGACTTGTAATATAACGGGTCTGTGTGCTGAGTTTTTGTACCGTATGACCGATATTCAGGCTACGGTTCCACAGCTACCCACTCTCGGCTTGTTTGATTGTGCTGTTGTTTTCACTCAGCCCTCGTCCTGATATAACCGTAATGGTTGATTGGGCATAAAACACCAAGTTACTTACTTTCACTCAGCATCTGGTATGTAGCTTTTTGAGTCTCACAGATCGTAGAGGGATTTCAGCGCATGACTGTATAAACTGTGCGTGAAAATGTTGGATTAGACTCGATCACGATCTCTGGATCCCGAATCAATTTGAGATCTGCGCGAGCAGCACTCCGGCTTTTATTTTTGCCATCTTAACGACTGTTCATTTTTTTTTTTTTAAATTTCTGCCTTCCCTGTGATAGCATCGTTACTTCGCAGTTTTCTCTCTTTGCGACGAAGAGTTCTGTCCGAAATATTCTTTTTTTCCGCAGTCTCGCTTCTTAAATATGGCTTCACCAGTCTCCGTCTCTCCCCCCCCTCCCCCCCCCCCCCCACCCCCCCGTCTCCCTCCCTCTATCTCTCTCCATCCGTGGCAGCCTACTTTTCAGCGTTTTCAGTTAGTCCTGTAGTCATCATGTGTAACTATTGACAAATTCCCCCTCCAAATCTGGGCTCGCGATAAGATAACCTGGATACAAGAAGAAATGCTCATCATATCCCCCCCCCCCCCCCCCAGCTGCAAATGACCCGGAACTATCTAAGGTTCTGTTTTTGAAGCATGGAGTAAGTCAGAAAATAGCGGCCACATGCTTCGCTTGCTGCCACTGAGCTGCCTTTCTGATTCTGCCATCCCTCGTTCATTTAACATCCTTTTCTTGCCATCCCTCGTTCATTTAACATCCTTTTCTTGCCATCCCTCGTTCATTTAACATCCTTTTCTTGCCATCCATCGTTCATTTAACATCCTTTTCTTGCCATCCCTCGTTCATTTAACATCATTTTCTTGCCATCCTCGTTCATTTATCATCCTTTTCTTGCCATCCCTCGTTCATTTAACATTCTTTTCTTGCCATCCCTCGTTCATTTAACATTCTTTTCTTGCCATCCCTCGTTCATTTAACATTCTTTTCTTGCCATCCCTCGTTCATTTAACATCATTAAAAAACCTCTTTTTTTAAAATCATCTTCAAGTCTGAAGTAATGAGCAATGCGAACCATAGATTGGACTTTTAGTGTTACTTGTTGATATAAACTCAGACTTTGGGTCTGCAGATATTTTTTTCAGCATATGCTTCTATACCAGGCCCACCGGAAGTATCGGTTCAGTCATGTACGTAATATTCAGGTTGATGGAGTAACTTCCCTATATCTGTGTGTTAATTGCTATGAATACAGCACACATTCACCTTTTTGGAAGTACACATATAAGAGATTATAAATAAATTAACACCATCGTATGCGGATAGCAACAACAAAAATAATTTGCTATAAAGGGATTTCCGGCGTAAATAGTACACAATTTCCACTTGTGTTTCGTCCTGACATGGCTGACTGTCGGAAATGACCAACAATGTTCGCAAAACCGCAAAAGGGCTGGAGCCACAGTCTCCACATTAGATTTTTCAGAGAAGCTGTGCGTCAACCCCCCCCCCCCCGGCCCCCCCCCCCCCCCCCCCCCATTGAAGCCCTTTGCGTGTGATTGCTTGATTATTGGGGCCTACATAGTGAACCCTCGAACAGCCTCAGAGACTTTGAATATACTGACCGACGCTAAAGAATTTGTGAAGAAGAAGAGCAAACCTTACTTGGGCTCGTCATACTGAAAAGCAGCTGAAAATATCGTGACCAAAAACAGACAGACAGGCAAACAGACAGACAGACAAAACAAGCGAGCAAAGAGACAGCAGACAAAAGTGCGCTGAGTGCACACTACGACATAGTGGCTCCTGCGATGCAATTACCGAAGAAGAATTCAACGAAACTGTTGGAAGAACTGAAGGGAATCCGGCTGTGACAAAGGTTAGGCTTTCACTTTCCGCTTGTGTTGTGTGGATCTGTAGCCTACTGTCCTGGACATGTGTATTCTGTTGTGCGGTTCTAAACTGTCCTGGACATATGACTTGATTTGTGACCACGTATACCTTCCTGGACATGTGACTAATTCTGTTGTCAATGTCAGTGTCCCCTTGTATAGCGCAATTTAACTCCATACAGACCATGACATGCTCGTTGAGCTTGCTGAAGATGGTGCAGAGAGGGATGCGGGGAAGGGGATGAAGAAGCTGATGAGTGACTAAGAAGGTGAAAACATATATGATTTCTACTGCCGCCGAAAACACTTCTGCTTTGTGGACCGTGTCTGGCAACCCGTTCCAGAGGGTGGGCGCAGTATTGCGGAATGACCTTGCGCCTGAGTGCTTTTTGTTTGTGTTCTCATCGAATCCAGAGATGCTTAGTCTGCACTGGGTAAAGACCGAATGGACGGACAGACCTGCAAAAGAACCACCACACGCAGTCAGTCTTAAGTCCAGTAAGATCCTCAAGGGGTATGGGATTGAGGGACTGAACACAAAGCCTAGGATATCACACCATCGATCGCCTGCAGTGGAGAAGTAGAAAAAGGTCGACGTTCTACCTTCAAAGAAAGAGATAGGGCCATTGTAGACAGACAGACGTTACATCTGTTTAAAAAGCTATTACTGAGAGACGATGAGCAAGGATCCTATATACTCATTAATGGTCTGGTCTTTGGGCGCATCGCTCTCTCTCTCTCTCTCGCCCTACATCCACTCAACAGGTTTTCTTCAGCACTCTGTTACCATTCGAAATGGAATTGACAGTCAGCGGTGTGTGTGTGGGGTGGGTGGGGGGGGGGGGGGGGGGGGGGTGTGTGTGTGTGTGGTGGTGTGTGTGTGTGTGTGTGTATGTGTGTGTTGCCCTGACAATCTTCCTTACTGATTTCAAGAGTGGATGACGTGGCTTGCTGGACCAAGGAAGGGAAGCATAGTCTCCCCTTCAACTCCTGAAAAAAAAAAAAAAAAAAAAAAAAAAAGCGCAGAGAAAGATTCAGACATTTATGACAAGTAGGTAAGTGGACTTTGTTATACATGTAATTATTTTTGGTAACGTGCCTTCCGAGAGATGGAGTGAAGCTCTTCTCTGTGTTTCACTTTTACTCTGTGTCTGTTTCGGTCCCATCCTCTACTTCTCACCATGTACTTACCTGCCTGCGTGCGTGTGTGCGTGCGTGCCTCTGTGTGTGTGTGCGTGCTTGCGTGCGTGTACGTGTGTGGTTTGTTCGTGTGTGTGTGTGTGTGTGTGTGTGTGTGTGTGTGTGTGTGTGTGTGTGTGTGTGTGTGTGTGGTGGTGTGTGGTGGGTGTGGTGTGTGTGTGTGTGTGTGTGTGAGATGTAGTGTGGGGGGTGTGTGTGTGTGGTGTGTGTGTGTTGTGTGTGGTGTGTGTGTGTGTGTGTTGTGTGTGTGTGTGTGTGTGTGTGTGTGTGTGTGTGTGTGTGTGTGTGTGTGTTGCCCTGACAATCTTCCTTATTGATTTCAAGCGTGGATGACGGTCATTACCTTTTTGTTTTATCGCTGTCGCCGACGTGAATGAGAGTTTGGGTAAAGGCGTGGAAGCGAAGCACACCTATCTTTTGTGGCACTGATGACTGGCCACAGTGATCCCAGTCGTGGCGCCATGGTGTGGGCTGTCAGTCTGGCAAGAAAAACGCGGAGTCGATCCCCTTCCAGGGGATAATTGACCAAAACAACCATCTCTGTCTCTCGCCTTCTCTCTCTCCCCCCTCTCTCTTTGTCTCTGTCTCTGTTTCTCTCTGATTCTCCCAGACACTGTATCTTCTGTCTGTCTTTCTCTCTTGGGTGCCCCTCTCTCGGTGTCTGTCTCTGTCTCTTTCTGTTTGCCTCTCTCTGTCTCCCAACTCTCTCTCTCTCTCTCTCTCTCTCTCTCTCTCTCTCTCTCTCTCTCTCTCTCTCTCTCTCTCTCTCTCTCTCTCTCTCTCTCTCTTCAAATGCGGGATGCAATTTCGAATTCTTTGAGTTTGAATTTTGGGTGCTCATTTGAAAGGTTTAAAATATACGCTGATGATAATTTTCAGATTGTGGTCGGGCGCGCAAGAGAGAGAGAGAGAGAGAGAGAGAGAGAGAGAGAGGAGAGAAAAGAGAGCTCTCTCTGTGTACATCTGTGTGTGTGTGTGTGTGTGTGTGTGTGTGTGTGTGTGTGTGTGTGTGTGTGTGTGTGTGTGTGTGTGTGTGTGTGCGCGCGCGCGCGCGTGCATGTATGTGTGCTTTGCATGCGCGCGCATAGAATGATATTGCCGGACAAGATGTTATGTCTTTTAAATACTTTAAGTGTTAGTATTAAAAATCAAGTAACTAAACTAACTCCGCGGGCACACAAGTAGCACTACATAATCTGACACTTTAGTCATCCTACTAAATATCTGAGAGTGGCGACGGACAGAATGGTAACCATTTTGAGTGATGTCTTGCTAAACCGACGGAGAATACTTCTTTGTCCGCCGTCAGGCAGTTGGGAGAGCATTACATTTCCTCCAGATTACTGTCATTTAGATCGACCGACAACCAAAATTCTTCAGATGTCATCTTGAAGGAAAAGGTGGAGGGGGAGAGAGAGAAGATTAAAAAAGGCAAAGATTAAAAAATAAAAATAAAATAAAAATAAAAACGTGATCCGGTTTGGTCTACCGGAAAGGCGTTAAGCTGGTAAGCGGGCGAGTTCGGTTCGAATCCGCGCTTCGGCTCTCCTTTCTCATCAAAAGTTATCAAGTGTTGTGCCTTATGCACACTGTCTAGTGATTTTGTCCATCACAATTAATGAAGCAATAAAATGGTTCTCATCGCTGCCTATCTTAATGCAGGAGTCGTTCTGGTGCTGACAGCGTGGCGTTAGGTAGAGTTCTCGCTCTTCCCCCACCTCCTGAGATCTCAGAGTCCCCGAGTAAATGACAAGCTTTGGTAGCGGTCTATGGTTCTATGTGCTTTTCGCTTCCCTTACAAATTTTGACAAAGCTAAAATATCTTTTTTCTTCTTTGTGGTCGCAATAAATCTACAAACATTATATGCCGAAGGCGAAGAAGAAATTGTTTTGGGACAAGCTTTGCATAGCAATCAATATATGCCACGCATTCGAAAAGAAAATGAAATTCGTTTCCAACGAAAGATGAACTTGCGCTTCATGCATATTCTGCATCTTCTTGGCACATTTCGATGCCTGCCTACTTCAGCTGGAAGTCTATAACATGATTACCACAGAACAATTTTGTAACTGCAAAGACATAGACGTCAGCCGACGGTGATACGTATTTTTGGCGACATACGATCATTCAATTAACGCGCGTTTTTGCAGCTGTCAATAAGTGCGCATGCCTAACTTTACGTCGGAAGAGCGCGTGTTCTTGTTCGAAAGTGCGCGTGTGCATTGTCGTCCAGAAGCGCGCATAGCTATGGCATAAAAGAGCGCGTCCTTCGATCTTGTATTAAATGTCAGGGACTTTGAACAACCGCTAGGCCAAACCGGCTCTCAACCCCTCTCCTTGACCAATGTCGGATTTGATCTATTTGGCACGGCTCAGCCTTGACCTGGCTCTCTCCCCCTCCCACTCCCCCTCCGCTACGCGATACTTACCGACAGCCGTGTCTAGATGTTCACCTCCGACCAAAGCAGACATAGCTCAGAACTGAAAAGGCGTGGGTCATATTACCAGATCTTTCTTGAACTAACTGTGGTTAAAAACAGTGGAGAAAAAACACAACACGGACACAACCACTCCAATACGAATGCTAGTTTTATTTTTTATATTTTTATAAACATGTTGTTCAAGTGTGAGAATAATGCTCAAACTCACGACTACGAATACACACACACACACACACACACACACACACACACACACACACACACACCACACACACACACACACACACGCGCGCGCACGCACGCACGCACGCACGCACGCACGCATACATACATACATACATACATACATACACACGCACGCATGCACACACACAGACACAGACACGCACGTACGTCGCGCGCGCGCGCGCGCGCACACACACACACACACACACACACACACACACACACACACACACACACACACACCACACACACACACACACACAACACACACGAGGAAGAGAGAGAGAGAGAGAGAAAGAGAGAGAGAGAGGAGAGAGAGAGAGAGAGAGAGAGAGAGAGAGAGAGAGAGAGAGAGAGAGAGAGAGAGAGAGAGAGAGAGACACACACACACACACAGAGACAGAGACAGAGACAGAGACACAGAGACACAGAGACAGAGCAGAGACAGACTGACAGAAACAAACAAAGAAAACGTCAGTCTGTGTGTTTGGCTACGACACAGCCCCTTTTCTTTCTTCGCTCCACCCCACCCCCAGCAATGTCTCCAAGTTACTTGTTGATCTCTACAGCCCCACACCAAACAGCGCCACGTCCCCAAGTTACTTGTTGATCTCTACAGCCCCACACCAAACAGCGCCACGTCCCCAAGTTACTTGTTGATCTCTACAGCCCTACACCAAACAGCGCCACGTCCCCAAGTTACTTGTTGATCTCTACAGCCCCACACCAAACAGCGCCACGTCCCCAAGTTACTTGTTGGTCTCTACAGCCCCACACCAAACAGCGCCACGTCCCCAAGTTACTTGTTGATCTCTACAGCCCCACACCAAACAGCGCCACGTCCCCAAGTTACTTGTTGGTCTCTACAGCCCCACACCAAACAGCGCCACGTCCCCAAGTTACTTGTTGGTCTCTACAGCCCCACACCAAACAGCGCCACGTCCCCAAGTTACTTGTTGGTCTCTACAGCCCCACACCAAACAGCGCCACGTCCCCAAGTTACTTGTTGGTCTCTACAGCCCCACACCAAACAGCGCCACATCCCCTATCACATCAAAAAGTGTTTTTTTTTCTTAACCTGTGACTAGCTGGGTCTAACACAACCCCAGTTCTATGCATGATGTGTGTGTGTGTGTGTGTGTGTGTGTGTGTGTGTGTGTGTGTGTGTGTGTGTGTGTGTGTGTGTGTGTGCGCGCGTGCGTGCGTGCGTGTGTGTGTGTTTTAGGGGGGGGGGGGGGGGGGGCGGCTAGAAAATAGCTATTGGGGTATTTGGCTGTTTCCCCTTTCCTCTTGTCTCAGTAGGACTGGGATTAAGACCGCAGCCACCTACCACAACGCTAGCCAGCTCGTTCGATAACGGTTTGGTTCAAAACAGTCAACCGGATCGGAGAGAATGAACATTTTCAAACAAATGAGTTGTGACTGGCCCACTGTTGAACAGATCAACCGTTTCTTTCAGTGTTTCACCCAATAGACTCATCTTCCCACCCTCAGCTTACACTGCAGCACCTCCGAAAATAAATCGACTATTCTTGGCCGGGGGTGTTACACTGGGTGATGGACAGTTTATCCGCTTGGTAAATTAGACAGAGAAAGGAGTCCGGATTTTAACGTCCCGTCAACACAATGACTTCCATTCTCCGTTTGTCATGAGGGAACCCCTCATGACAAACGGAGAAAGGAACCCCTCATGACAAACGGAGAAAGGAAGTCATTGTGTGTTCGTTCATGCGTGTAATAATTCTGAACTCATCACCGTTTCAGTCTTTCCACAGGCTAACCCGTGGTTAGGGTAAACGTTTAGTTGGGAAACTGTAATCGCCGGTAAAGTCAACAAGTGACAAGTAGTAGTCTGATTCACAGTTCAAGGTACACGACGCTTTCTGTGAGAAAATGAAGTTGAATGAACCAGGAAGGCAGAAATTAGAAAAGATGAATTCTTTGCAGCAGGCGAAGCATGCAAAACTAGTGGCCTACTGTGACTGACTGTGATCGACTCTATGTCTGAGTTGATGGACAGGTTAGTCGGTATAGAGTGTCGGACCAAAACGCCAGGCGCAATATTGACTCGGGTTCGATTCCCCGGTGCGACAAGGGATTTTTCTCCCAGGGTAAAGCTTTAGTACAGACTCCATTACGGTTCATACGTAGCTCCCGTTGTGCAATCGCATGCATACACATCTGTTGCGCGCGTTAAAAATCCCAAACACTGGCAGCCATACCGTTGTTTGGACACGCGAAACTACTGCACACACTGGTACGAAAGGGTATATCACTGCTCTTACGGCTGCTGGACATAGCCGTTCCCAGGTCAGGCGTCTCGAACTTGACCCCAATAATTATGCCGCTGCAATGTTTCAGTGACAGACGTTGACGCATGCGCAATCCTCACTTCGCACGCTCTTTCCTGTCACTGACAATTTTCGCCGAATGGATTAGTGAAGTGCAATAATCAGGCCAACAGCTAACGAACTCGTTTTGGGCGCCTGTGGCTCCTGACCTCTTAGCCCCCCCCCCCCCCCCCCCGCCCCCTTCCCCCAAAGGAAATGATTTCCTAGTAAAATTCTCCTTCAGTGGTGGCATCAGTCTGAATTTTTATTCCTCTTTCTGCCCCAGCTATCGTGAACCACTTTTGAATATGTGGCTGGAGACGACGCTCAGTGCAGAAATTTCCATTTGCAAGGCGCGGATCTGTCGGTATGCATCAGTCGTCACCAGCCTCCTTGGCCTTATTGCGTATAGATATTGCATTGTTTCTCCCATCCTTCTTTTTCCACTCACCCCCTTCCCCCCTGAGGAAATTCCAGTTGGCAGCTGCATGGATTTTTTTCCTACAAAATGTTTGTTGCTGCCTAGGTACGTATGACGTCAAATGAGCGCTGTTGTTCCCCCTTCCCCTCCCTCCCTCCCTATCCTTTTTTGTTTTTATCCTGATTAAAAAAAGAAAAGAAAAAAAAGAAGAAAAGAAATCAATATCTTTAATTTCATTTTCAACTGACATCTTCAGCGAGTTTAGTTTTACGTCTGATTCGGGAAACTGTGGGGCAGCGTCCGTGACACAGATTTTCTCTCTCTCTTGATCAGTAAAATGTATCTGTAATTTTTTTTAAACCGATCTTCCTAACGTTTAGCTATAGAGACAGTAAAATGAGAAGTTTGATTTTTATGGAAGGGAGTGTGTCTGGAATACAAACTCTTCCCGGACCTATCGTCATAGAATCTCTCTTTATAATGGAAGTTCTTCCTGAAGTCTGCACACTGAGATCACAGAAGATAGTGGATGTTTCATGAATATAATTATGCAGATCAGGTAATTATTTAGAAGACGTCGCTAGGCTCAGAAGATGTAGGTCACAAGTATTACTCGCGGAATGTGAAAGGGAAACGTCTGATTTCTAGTTTGGAAAGAAAATCGCGCTTCATGTTTCAGTGGTGATTGTTAATTCTAGGTAAATCGTAAATTGCTTGTATGGTCTCTCGTGGCAGCCGCAACGATAATATGTCACTCTCGTACTTTTCCCCATTCAGTTGCCCTCAGATACGTGCGCGCGTGTATGCGTGCATGTATATATATATATATATATATATATATATATATATATATATATATATAATATATTGGTGTGTGTGTGTGTGTGTGTGTGTGTGTGTGTGTGTGTGTGTGTGTGTGTGTGTGGTGTGTGTGTGTGCTTGCGCGCGCCCTCGTATAACCGGCATGGATGACTGCACATTCAAAATGAATTATCTGTCTACCAAGAGGGGCCCGGCTGGCTCTGTGGGTTGGCAAAGTATCAGCCAAACGACTTTTGGGGGTCCAGATTTTTCTTGCTTTGTTTAAAAGCCCACCTCTTCGAGTGTGTTGAGGAGCATGAGACTCTCCGTGCCCTGTGGGCACACAGTCTGGCTCATGACATTGTCGAACGGCCTGGAGGTGAGAGGCGTGTAGAAAGCAGGAAACGCTGGCTCGACTATCTTCCTTGAAAGGACTATAAGGCATATAGTCATCGTGTTTCGAAACAACGCTGGTGAAACTTCCGAGAGACGGCGTAGAGTGCGTAGGGGCTTTGCCGAGGGCCTAGATAACTACCACTTTGAACTGAACTGGGCTGAACTGAATGAACCCATGCCCTCGGTCCATCCTCGTGGACTTACACTGTAGAGTACACTGTAGAGTATGGTCCATCCTCGTGGACTTACACTGTAGAGTACACTGTAGAGTATGGTCCATCCTCGTGGACTTACACTGTAGAGTACACTGTATTGTGGACTTACACTGTAGAGTACACTGTAGAGTGCGGTCCATCCTCGTGGACTTACACTGTAGAGTACACTGTAGAGTACACTGTAGAGTACGGTCCATCCTCGTGGACTTACAATGTAGAGTACACTGTATCGTGAACCTACACTGTAGAGTACACTGTAGAGTACGGTCCATCCTCGTGGACCTACACTGTAGAGTACGGTCCATCCTCGTGGACCTACACTGTAGAGTACACTGTAGAGTACGGTCCATCCTCGTGGACCTACAATGTAGAGTACACTGTAGAGTACGGTCCATCCTCGTGGACCTACACTGTAAAGTACAGCCCATCCTCGTAGATTAACACTGTAGAGTACGGTCCATCCTCGTGGACCTACAATGTAGAGTACGGTCCATCCTCGTGGACCTACAATGTAGAGTACACTGTAGAGTACGGTCCATCCTCGTGGACTTACACTGTAAAGTACAGCCCATCCTCGTAGATTAACACTGTAGAGTACGGTCCATCCTCGGCGACTTACACAGTAGAGTACATCCTCGTCGACTTACACTGTGGAGTACAGCCCATCCTCGTAGACCTACACTGTAGTGTACCGATATGGCCGTAATGGTGGCGCTGATGAGCCACGCTGCGTCACTTGGACAAGCAAGTACAGTCGACTGCGGACCGATACGTGTATAATAGAAATCAGCATGCGAATTATTTCTTATTTTTTCTCGGCGGCAGTCCTCCCAGCGGCATTCACCTATTACCGAGCGAACACGAATGCTCTTCGGAAATCCGATTCGGGTCAGGTCATCTGCGGTTTGTGTGCTGTCTGTCTGTCTCTCTCTCTGTCTCCCCCCCCCCCCCCCCCCGTCCCCCCCCCTCTCATTCGAGTGCCTTTATGGTGCTGCAGACCATGTCAGTTCCCTGTGTACAAAAATAACTTGGCAATAGACCTCTGTTATCTCGGGAGAGCATAGGTATCTCGAATAATACACGGTGTTACTGTTCATTTTTATTGGTGGTTCTGAGTTAAAAGAAAATCAATCAATTATTTGTGTAAAGTGCTTGTGTCGGGGAACAGCGTGAAAATAGCAAAAGAGACTTCCCTCG
>JABMCL010003547.1:35000-45000 GCA_018857735.1 Alviniconcha marisindica | reverse complement strand
ATTTCTTCAAGATTGTTTGATGCTTAGCCTTTGGTGCGTTTTGCACCGTACACCGATGTAACACCTTCGTCTCGCTCTATACCAGACACTGACCACGTTGAAGATTCGATGTTTTTCCTGTATCCAAAGCCACGCATCAAACCATCTTGCGTTCGCTAATATTCGTCTGAGTTCAAGAGCAAGGCCGCTGCCTCGCCCAGCTGCAAGCACAAGCCTTCTCACACTGACTAGATTTGGAACCTGAGGAAGAACAAACGAATTAATGTGTAACGAAGTATCGTGGCCACAACGTCTCTGAAAAAAAGAGTTCACCAACTGCAGTGTGTAGCGACTCGCTAGTGATACTCTCAGTAAATCATGTATGATGAACTTGCAACTTTAACAAAAATCAAGTCTAATATGTTCCTATAAATATAATGATCACCATGATATCATCATCATCGTCGTCGTCGTCTCTTTATTATTAGTATTTAAAAACAAAATGTTTCTTTAAGTTTTATTTTTTGCTCTGACGACTGCCAACAATATGTGCCGTGAATGTCGACACATATTGTCGCCGGCGACAATATATGCTCGGCGACAATATATGCAGCAACACCCTTGGATGCGGCCCAAAGCTGGCTGGACTCATCTGCCTCTGGCCGCACATGTAAACGATCTCTGGGCAGTTATAAATCAAAGAGGAGTAGAAGAACACGGCTTCTTTGGCAAAATGACCAGATGATCCCCGTTGCATTACAACAAGTAAATACCAAAAGACAACATGCACTTGCAAGACCGGACAGCGCCGGACTTGCGGCTGATGGAGTCTTTCTTGGAAAAATAACCCGCAATTTCCGCGAAGGTTAGATAACATTTAACAAAAAACGCTAGAAGATACGTTGGTATTTTTCAGAAGACCCATATGCACAAACGTCAGAACCAACGACAAAGACACGCTTTTTGTTAGCTCCTATGAAACTGGTAAAAAAATATCTTACTGAAAATAAAATAAGAATTATGATGATGGACAGCAAGAAAAGCAACGATGAGCAACAAACCAAGAGAGGATTGCTCTTTCCACGCAATTTCTTTAACCGCACATGTAGACAGAGCGAGGCTCTGCACGCAGCCTACATGTGGCCGGTCCTTACAGCCACTGGCAGAGTGTCCAAAGAGAAGGTCGTTTGATGCCATCCTGATTCAAAGAACACTGCGATCAGGAGAATGGGGGGGGGGGGGGGGGGCAAGCGTTGAGATTTGTGATTTGTGCATTCGCAAACAACTCATCGGAAGTGAGCGCATCCTTTCGCCAACAACGCAGATTCAGAGAGAGAGAGAGAGAGAGAGAGAGAGAGAGAGAGAGAGAGAGAGAGAGAGAGAGAGAGAGAGAGAGAGAGAGAGAGAAGAGAGAGAGAGAGAGGAGAAGCTCTAACTCGAAAACTTTAATACTCAAGGATAGTAGCGTTAAGTCCATTTGGACCTATCTAACAGCCAGTCCTTGCTATCCTACAAACACAAATAAACACGACAATACCACAAACAAATATTATAAGCACGATTAAGCAATTGATTAATGCAGTTTCACAGTTTCTACAAATGTGCAGAAACATCAGAATTAAATTTCTTTCATGGGCATACATGTATACAACACTCACATTTTTAGGCAAACGTGTGATTCAAACAAATCCGTCCAAATTTGACGAAAGGTTATGCTCAGACATAGGTTTGAAACAACGAACAGAAATACATGGTTTTATATTTCGAGGCAGGGAGTTCCAGAGGGACGCCCCAGCGAAGAATATGCTAGTTTTAAATAAGTCAAGCCTTGGCCTCGGCACGTAGAGGTTATTCCTGGAGTTGGTGTAGTGGGACTGGTGACTAATAAAGAGTTGTGCCAGGTAATTTGGGGAATTATTATTAAGAACTTTATGCACAAATTTTTCCCTTTTTTGTAAGCGAGCTGTTGCGGTAGGTTTAAAATTCCAAGTGCTCTCATCTTTTACTCTGTAGATAGGGACGGATCAGGAAGGATTAATTTGCCTGTCCTTCGATGTAGGGTGTTCAGTTTTTTTAAAGTGTACTTCGCCACAGCCATCCCACACCACTGACGCATAATCGATGTGAGGATTTATGTGAGCGTTGTAGAAGAGTTTTCTGGTATCGACGTTGATGATATGTTGCAGTTGAAAAAGAAGAAAAACAATTGATATGCTTTTGCATATGTGTTCGATCTGGGCTTGCTATCGGAATTTGTTGTCGACAATGAGACCTAGTAGGCGATGTTCAGTTACGTTTTCAATGACAGTCTCAATGGCAGAGAGCTGGTGCTTTTGCCATGTAGTAATTATCATTGACTTTGTTTTTACAGGATTAATGAGCATGTGATATAACATTGCACCACACTGAAATACAATCAAGACAAAACTGTAGCGTCTTTTGAATTTGCGCAACGCTTTTTCCTGTTGTATGAAGTGTTGCGTCATCCGCGAGCACATGACATTCTGCAGAATTTGACGGTATATGCTGAGGTAGATCGTTAATATAGATGCAGAAGACTGACCCTTGTGGTACACCATATTTAACAGTTCCTTCAGACGAGTAGGAGCCACGGAGAGAGAGAGAGAGAGAGAGAGAGAGAGAGAGAGAGAGAGAGAGAGAGAGAGAGAGAGAGAGAGAGAGAGAGAGAGAGAGAGAGAGAGAGCATGCGTGCGTGCGTGCGTGCGTGCGTGAGTGCGTGCGTGAGTGCGTGCGTGCGTGTGTGTGTGTGCGTGCGTGCGCGTGCGTGCGTGCGTGCGTGCGTGCGTGAGTGTGTGTGTGTGTGTGTGTGTGTGTGTGTGTGTGTGTGTGTGTGTGTGTGTGTGTGTGTGTGTGTGTGTGTGTGTGTGTGTGTGTGTGTGTGTGTGTGTGTGTGTTAGCGTGACTGTGACTGCAGATTGACATACGACCCTCGGGTGTACATGTCCATCTCTATCAGCAATATCAGGACATCAGGACACAGCGGTCGCGGTGAGCCCAGTGCCGCTTTAAAAAAATAATGTCACTAAGGAGGAGGCGTCGTCTGTGCCAGATAAACGTAGTTTGGTTGTAGATCTTATTAGGCTGACAATTCAACAAACCAAACGACCCACCGAAACTAAATCACAGCCCAACAACCCCCCCAAAGGAAACAAACAGCTCAATGCATCATTTCCTCAGCTCACATGTATCGCAGGGTTGACCCGCTTTCACATCCCCACCTCCTTCCACCCCACCTGCCCCTCCCCCTCCATCCCCATGCACCCACCAGCCTTTTCATTATAAATCCGATAGGGCGACACAGATCCGACGTGCCTAATTACCAAACTACCGGAGAAAGCAGACAGACATTTTCCTGTCACCTGCACTTTCGTCAGGCAATTATTTTCTTTTGAGGATCTGCCTCCCACCCAAGTAAGGCAGTAAGACGGGTAGTGGGGATACCGGTTCATGAACGTTGAACGACGTTTTCCCCCGGAGACCGAGAAATCCACATTCTTGCATACGTGTTGCACGAACAACAGTCAACGATTCCCTTTGTTGCACTGCATGTCCTTCTTGTACATACCATGCATTATAAGACCGTCATGCACGCAGTTATTCACAGTTAAAATTGCCACTTCTTCAACAGTGTCTCTTCGTTAACACTAGACTGAAATCCTGTTATGTGCCGAGGGTCGCCGGTGAGCTACCCAGGTAGCAAAATACATGTTTGATCAAGGCAGTTAACAACAAGAACAAAAAAAGGTCCTCCCAGGATACTGTCCTCCCTGGGATCCTTTCCAATGCTTGTTTTAGTGTGTGTATTAAAAAAGATTCGGTTTCGGAGAGGAAATAATGCAGCATAGGTTCCTTATAACAGCACTATTGCTCTTTCAATACATGTATGTTGTAAATCAAAGCGTTAGACTCTACTGAAAAACTATGATGCATCCGCCCCCTCCCTCCCCCACCGATTTCAAGTTCAAAATAACTGGGCGCTCCCTGGCTTTAAAATCTCTCACTCAGCTTACTGAGCCTCTGCACTGCAGCCCGGCCATGGAAAGTACTGGAGACCAGAATCCCCACGGTTCGGGACTGAGAAGCAACAGCTTGACATTTCCTGTAGAAAATAGGAAGCTTGAGACCAGAGGTCCCACCGTTCATAACTATGTCTCCGAGTTATCGTAATGCCATTGAATGCAACAGCTTCTCACTTCCTGTGGGAAATAGGAAGCTGCAGGAAGCGGAGGCTGAAATACTCGATAGCGCAGGGGTGCCTATTCTTCGTCTTTACAGACCCTTTGTGCCTTTTCCCTGTTGTCCCGTGGTCGACAGTGACAGTGCACAAATCCTCGGCGGTAAGGCCTCGTGCAGAGCCAGTGTCCAGTAATACTGCGCCCCCCCTCCCTCCCCCACACCCCAACCCCCGAGAAAGAAATGACATGCATCGGTTGCGCTGTCAGGCAGGCAGTGCACCGAATTCCGTGGTATGCACCACTGTGACGTAGCACCATGTATGTCCATGTTTTTGAAGGTTGTGAGGGTATCTTGTGGCGAACAGGTTGTGCTATTTGTTTTAATCTCAGACTTTGTTTTAGTTTTTGTTTTTTGTCTGTTAATGTGTTGGATGTGAAGTTTAATAACTAAAATACACTACCCCCTCCCCCCACCCCTACACACATACACGAAGAGAGAGAGAGAGAGAGAGAGAGAGAGAGAGAGAGAGAGAGAGAGAGAGAGAGAGAGAGAGAGAGAGAGGACAGCCCCTGTTTCGAGCCAGCCCAATACCGCGGCTCTAAATCTGTAAATTTATCTTTCCATGCATGCGTATAATTTATCTGTCCAGCTTGCAGTCTATGCTTGCAAATTACTCTGCCTGCCTGTTTGTCTGTTTCTCCTCCTCCACCCTCTCACTTTCTGCCTGCCTGCTTGTTTGTCTTAGACTCTATGTGTGTGTGTGTGTGTGTGTGTGTGTGTGTGTGTGTGTGTGTGTGTGTGTGTGTGTGTTGTGTGTGTGTGTGTGTGTTGATATTTTAGGTCCTTCTGCTTTTCATCATCATCATCTTTTTCTCCTCGTCTTCTTCTTTTGTGCAATAGCAGACCGTTGTTGGGGTAGGTCTGTGGTGCTATATCATCACATATTACTGACCAGTTGCCCACACCTCCTTCATGAAGAGTCGGCGGGGGTGTTTTGCAAAGTTTGTCCAAGACGGATCTCGATCCTCCTCCCCGCTTCCTCTCCCCCCATCCCCCCTCCCATACACACACACACCACAGCATGTGCAACAGTGGGTCCCCCCCCCCCCCCCCCCCGGGACCCAAACCCGAGGTTTCTGCGCACCCAGGCACAAGAAAATGTGAAGTCTCAGGTGCGTCCGTATCAATAAAAGGACAGGACGCCTTCCGGGACGGGCAGCAGCCAGACTTCGCTGATTGGTCATTGTCCATCCTGTCCACGCACACTTCCGGAACCAGTGGATCGGCCGCAAGGAAACAGCGTGTTTATCTCTGCAGGCGCTGTCCCCTGCCTTCCCTCCATCTCCCCCCCCCCCCCCCCCCCCCCCCACGTCGTCCACTTATCCCTGGACAATGTCCGACTTCCGATCCAGCGTCCAGCGGATGACAAGCTATTTTCGCGGAGGAGAGGGGAGTACACGGGGAACGAAGATTATGGTGACAGTCTGGTTCTCCATGATTCCACTGACACAAGGCTGTGTCGATTTGCTAATTCTGAGGCATGTATGGTGCGTTTGTTGTTGTTCTTCTCTCCCCCCCCCCCAACCCCCCACTTCCTCTCTCTGTGGAACTATCGTCTATTTTTCGGTAGTCGAGGTTTCCACATCACACGGATGTCTTTCTTTCCTTCTTTTTCCTTCTTCTTTCTCACGATTTTTCTTTCCTTCTTTATTAGTCTACATTTTTGTTAGTTAGTTAGTTGACAAGGAATGGCCAGTCAACGCACGGATGAGTTCCTTTTTCTTTCCTTTGTTTATTTATTTATAGTTTTCTTTGGTTGGTTAGTTGATAAGGAACGGCCAGTCAACGGCGAGGGTCACGTCAAGGCCAAACATAATTCACCAGCCAAATCACAATCCGAGTCGCGCTGTTCGCCATCTGCACCGTGTTTCGTTTGAAGAGAACTGGGAAGACAATTAAGACAACGGAAAATGATAGAATTACAAAGAGTTACTGCTTGCATTTTAAAGGGCTGTCTTCGCACAGGGTCACATCGGGACGAAAATCTCCGGGTAAAACTTGATTGCAAGAACAGATATACAGAAAGCTCATTATAGATATCATACCAAACGCTCACAGATAATGTACCAGCAGCTCATATATATATATATAAAATACCAAAAGGTCATATATATTATAACAACAGCTCATAGACAGTATACTAAAAGCTCATATATATTATACCGAAAGCCCATAATATTATAGGAGAACAAGACAGCGGCAGAGTGGAAAGAGGAAGGCAAGCTTCACTGATTTATGATAATAGTAAGACAGTAATCCTAGAATCTCCACCACATGGCGGTCTTGCGTTTCGGGATTCACATTGTTGTGTGTGTGTGTGTGTGTGTGTGTGTGTGAGAGAGAGAGAGAGAGAGAGAGAGAGAGAGAGAGAGAGAGAGAGAGAGAGAGAGAGAGAGAGAGAGAGAGAGAGAGAGAGAGAGAGAGAGAGAAGCAACAAACAAACAAACAAAAAGCAGAGATTAAGACCCAGAGCGGCCAAAGGTTTTCTTTAAAGTCTGGAGTAGGTCACAGTAGAGATTTGTATGCTTCTCCTGCTGCCAAACATTCTTACTTCCCACGCGATTCGACTTCATTTTCTTTGTCTCTTCCAAAACTTCTTCCGTCGTAAAGACTTCTTAAAACCTGTAGTTTGATGCAGTGTGCTTTACCCTG
Source organism: Alviniconcha marisindica (assembly GCA_018857735.1). NCBI lineage: Eukaryota > Metazoa > Mollusca > Gastropoda > Provannidae > Alviniconcha > Alviniconcha marisindica. The sequence continues at coordinate 38,112 of JABMCL010003547.1, read as the reverse complement.
TCCCTTTAAACACGAAGGTGCGTAGACGCTTTTGAATATCTTTAAAAGAGTTGCGGCTAATGTTTGTGTCTGTGTCTAATTAGCTTTAATGGTTGAAAATTTAATATTTATAGTTGTCGTTTAGTTGGATTCGGTTGTTTGCTATTGACTGTCTTTTCAAACATAAAGCGTCGAACGTCTTACTGAACTGTGAAACTGAGTTTTCAGACATAAAGCGTCGAGCGTCTTACGGAACTGTGAAACCGAATTTAACTTGCGATTTGATGATTTGTGTGTTGCCTTGGTATGATCTCTACGGCTGAGTGGTCATTCAGTATCAAGAATCAAGAATCATGCGACATCGATAAAACCGGAATCCTCACGTCCTTTTGTTGAACAAACGGCATATTAGATTAGCCAGAATCAGCTCGTTCACCATCGTCTTATACGCAGCGTGTGTCTGATGGAACAGAATGTGATTCGCCGTCCTATCGATGCGGCGTGGGCCACTGAGGAAGAAACGTGATGTTTTGAAGCTCTCGGTCAGACTCTGAACGAACTGAATCTCTGCTCTATTTCCCATAGCTGGCGGCCCGGCTATCGCTGGCACGTACCAGAGAACAACACGATGTTTCTTCGCCAACATCGGAAATAGCAATCAGTGGTGATATGATTTCCAGTTTTTGGTTAGAAAAGGAAGTTTGTAAAACGATTAGACGTCCTGTCTTCGACGGAGCTAAGTGGACTCGCCCCGATATTCTGTGTGTCTTTTAATCGGCTAATTATGCATGCTTTTTATCAGTTCGGTCTGGTAAGATCGATTACTCTCGTGGCCTGGTCAGATCAAGTAGCATTGATTGCCGTGTGCTTTAGCCAGTATTTATGTCGCGTGACAGACACATCAGCGGGCGGATCGGCAGCTGTTCGTTTTTCTTCGGAGTTCGCACAGTCCGGCTTCTTGATGACAACTTAGATAACAAACAGAAACAACAACAACAACTCTCTCTCTCTCCCCCCCCCCCTCTCTCTCTATATATATATATAAAGAAAAAGGAAAGAGAGAAGATTTTAAAACATCAACTGAATATGATAATTATGTCTTAGCTTATGGCCACATGCCGAATACAAATGCACATGTATGGTATGAGCCGTGGTGTTGATTGAAAGCATTCATAACCACGTTCACGATAATTAAAACCATTTGCACATGTCTACCAACATCAAAACAGAAGAAGAAAGAAGAAGAAGAAGAAGAAGAAGAAGAAGAAGAAGAAGAAGAAGAAGAATCAAAACAAGAAGTTTAGACTGAACGTTTTTTTAGGAACTAGACTGTTCAGCATTCCAAAAGAGCATGATCCGCAGTAAGCATTTCTCCATTGAAAGTATCGATTTGAAAGCATTTTCACAGACGCGTTTTTCAGGCGCTCTTTCGAGTAAACATTTGTTCATATTTTCTTACTGATTGTTTTCTGTCTTATTCAGGAGTGTTTATCTCTATGGAATGAACTTTTGATGACGTATTGTAGTGTTCTAGAAAAGGGGTGATCTATTTGGTAAACCCAAGCTATTCCTATCTCACAGTAATTGCCCCACCCCCCCCCCCCCCCCCACCCCCCAACCCCCCACCCCTTTTTTTGTTGTTGTCTTCTGTGGATAAAATTATCCAGCAGAGGGAAAACAATGCTACATAAAAATAATGGCAAAAATGGTAGGGTTCATACAATTTCTTTTCCCGCTGGAACTACTACGGCTAGTTCTTTTAAGCAAGACGTGACAAATATTCGACTGAACGTGGCTCTGCCAAAGCAACAAACAACTAGTTTCCTCGAGAGCACCGACAATAAAAAAACGAGTCTGATTTTACGATCATCCTTGTCACTGCAGCTTCTGCGGCAAGGAAGCGGCTGGCGAATGAAGGGGGAAACTCCGGGGACACCTGCTACCAACTCTCCAGAGAGGGCCATGTAATCACAGTGCAACTAGGACTGAACAGTCAAGACTCCGGCACCATGTGTATGGCTGTCATCACATGATTACACGCCGATTTTATTCTGCAATTATGGACACTCCTTTTAGTTTGATAACAAACGATAATGGGGATAATATATGATCGTCATCATCACCATAGCCATAACCATCATTGTGAATATAGTGCTAATGATTTGTGTATGTCTGTTTGTGATTGTATGTATTTGTGCGCGTGCGTGCGTGTGTTTGTGTGTGCGCGCGCATACATTATGCGTGGGTAAGTGTTCGCACGTGCGTGCATTCTGGCGATCGTGCGTGCGTGTGTGTGTTAGTCTTTTTATCAATTTTCGCTGTCTTCGTTTTCTTTTCCTTTATTTTTTTCCGAAGTGTCCATCTTTTCGTCTCTTCCTTACCTCGGCCTTCCGTCATACCTTTCAGTTTGGCTGTCCTTCTTTCCTCTTTGATCTGCCCTCCTGCTTTTTCTTGTAACCGCTGCTAGCTTCAGCCTCTGGCCTGCTTACTAACGGTCGTGTTTCCTGCACTTGCCATATGCAACAGAGGATCTGTGGATTACTCGCATTGGCAGATTATGTGAAAAACATGCCGCCGTTTCCGTACTTGTGAAGATGAAGAGGCGGCTTATGAATAAAGCTGGGAATTCACCAGCCAGGAATGATTATATGACCGACACTTTTCCATGCTCAAGGCCATAATCTGGGCTGAGGCAACTTTTGTTTGTTTGTTGTATACACACACACACACACACACACACACACACACACACACACACACACACACACACACACACACACACACACACACACACACACACACACACACACTGAAAAGGACATCAGATCCAGCAGCATACGACAAAGATGATTTTTTTGCTGTTCCATCATCAGTCTGTGCCGACCTCAAAGACATTACTCCCGCGCCGCTCGTGCCGGTATTAACCAGGCCTGGGAACGGCGGCACCTATGGTGTTTGTTAAGTAATTAGAGCAACATCCAAACACAACTTTTTTAAATTTAAAGCAACACTCAAAGATGCATCCGTGAAGCGGATGAAGCTTGACTGTGTGGTTTCAGCCTTCCCACTGGGTCCATAGCACTCCCAGTTCTGGGTAGGAGCCAGCTAGGGCTGAAAAATCTCCCATGGAGTC
>JABMCL010003547.1:0-32500 GCA_018857735.1 Alviniconcha marisindica | reverse complement strand
TAGGACCATCCGCTAACGTCGTAGGAACGGTGCTGGTTCGCCAGGAGACATAAGAAGCAACATCACACTAATTTCACCAAGGACAGCGCAACAATCTTCTCCCAGACTGCATGGGCAAAGTCCTTGAGGGCAAAATGACGCCCAGCTATGTGTCATAACGGGCATTAACAAACAGCAAGCTGTGGAATGGTGTTTACAGACAACGGTTAATTACGAAAGGGCGAAAATGGAAGAAGGAGAGGAGGGGGAAGGAATTATAAATTACACAGAAGACGTGACAACACTCTATTTGTGGGAGTCATAAAGGAGTATTTCTACTTTACCAGCCAAGAGTCCTTTGCTTCGAAACCCGATGAAACGCTCCGCCGAACCCCCCCCCCAGCCCCGATTGTTTGTATGTGGGCGTTTTGTGATTCCGTGTCATCTTTAGATGTTGTTGTGACTTCTGTTTGTCTGGTGCGAATATGACATAAACCAGAAAAACGTTTCATGACCATAAACCAGACAATCCTTTCATGACCTTTTGGGAAATGATTTTTCTGGTGTTCCAGAACCTATTTCTACGGTGTTTACCTCGTTGGTCTAAGACAGTATTGATTTTGCTTCAACTTTTACATTCTTGCGTATTACCAACAGTTAGAGTTATTTTCTCTTCCCTTCACGTACATTTCCCCAGGAAGCAGACTATAGTCATTGCATAAAGTTAAACATGGTGCTTAACGTCCACAGAGACGACGAGGCTTATTAGGGACGGGGAGAAGGCGGGGGGGGGGGGGGGGTGGGGGAGGGAGATTATATACCTATCGCTACAATGTCACCACCAGAATGATTCCTGCATTAAGGTGGGCAGCGATGAGAGCCATTTCAATGTTTCATAATAGTGAGGGGCAAAGTCACAAGACAGTGCCACAGACTACAACTTTTGAAGAGAAAGGAGAGCCGAAGCAGATTCGAACCGAGGTCCTTCTGCTTACCAGCCTAACCCCTTACCACTAGGCCAACCTGGCTCACCGGTCATTGCATTCTTCCAGGTTTAGCAACATACCCATGGTTGTCAGATTAGTTAAAGGAACTATACCTTCTCAAATCAGGTTTTGTCCACCATGTAAAGGGAAGATCCATACACAAAAACTGTTAAAAACAAGGCTAATTTTAATGGGACACTACAAAACACGTGCACATTTTCGGGGTAAGCCTCTTTTTACGGAACAAAAAGGCAGTTCAAAGATGAGAAATGAAAACAGTATACTCGTCCGGCTACGGTTAGTGTGTGGTGGAATGTCCGGAGTGTCTGGAAGAATGTTGGCATGACACTGGTTTCATCTTTCGTTCTGTCAAGGTACTGCAACTCTTTGCTGGCAGGTCTCCTGGAAAACAGACTGGATCGCTTGCAGAGAGTACAAAACAATGCAGCTCGTCTTGTCCTTGGCAGACGAGGGCGAGACCACGCAAAGCCTTTGCTCAGATCTCTGCATTGGTTGCCAGTCCGAGCTCGGACTGAGTACAAGATTTCCACCCTGTGCTATCGTAGCAGAGATTCATCTACTCCTGCTTACTTATCTGATCTTCTCTCTGTCTATCAGCCTGTCTCCCCTCCTTCAAATCCAATCTGAAAACGTTCCTCTTCAAAAAGCATCTGCACTGACGACTTTCATAGTCAGACCCACAAGGGTGTTGAGCAAAGCTGACAGTTTCCTGTATATCTATATATATATATCCTGGGTAGCGCGTGCGCACGAATAATTGTCTTAACTTGCTGTTTTATTTTTATTGTCTTATTTAGGTATCTGAAAAACGTGCAGTGTCTTGGATGTTATTAGTTAATGGGGTTGCTTTTTGGGGTTGATGATCTTAATAATGTTAGCCAGTTTATTACCATGTCATTTTGTTTAAGTGACATATAAATTTAAGAAACCTGATTTTCTCAAAATAAATTTATTTTTATTTTTATTTTTTACATTTTTTGTCTTACTGTTGAACTGCTAGCATATTTTAATTTAATCAAAATTAATTAAGTTAGTCCGTGTATGCTTTAAATTATTACAGTAATACGATTTTTTTATTTAAAACAAAATTTTAAAATCAGTTGCTCATAATCTTTGTCATGTCAGATGCAACTGTATTAACTAGATACGGTTTTTTGTTGTTGTTTTTAATGCATGTATTTCATAGCTATGTATTGAGCCTGATATGTGAAGTTGTACTGTGCTTGGAGCTCGTTTTTGCAGAACTGGGACAGGCGCATTATAAATACAATTTATTATTATTATTATTGGCAAGAATGTTCAGGTGAAGAGAAATAAAAACATGAAATCGAAGGCTTTGTTTTAAAGCCCTTAATTTTGCATTTAATTTTCTAGTCTTTGTTTCATTAGTGCCACCTAACGGGACTGGCTGCACGCAACGACAGATGTCCTAGCTCGCCCGTGTTGCGCGCACCACCTCTTTGATCTCGGTCACAAACGTTGTGTGCTATCGTCGACACCCGAGGCCCTGTTTTATTCCGCGGGCCCACACTGGAAACCGCGTTAACCAAAACTAACGCCGCTGAAACGCAGGATGGGAACTTGGAAAAAATGAAGGTGAATGGACCGGGAAGGTAGAAATTCGGACAAGAAAGACATTTCTGGCAGTGGGCGAAGCATCTGTGGCTATATTCTGAGCTACTCCACACTTTAAAGAAAGAACATCTGTCAGCTTTGGGTTCTCAATGGTGGAGACCTTAACTTCTGCGTCCGCAGTACCACACTGTGGGGGGGGGGGGGGGGGGAGGAGAGAGAGAGAGAGAGAGAGAGAGAGGAGAGAGAGAGAGGAGGGGTGCAACATTCCAACCATCGGTGCCAAAAGTGTCTGGAAGGCGGCGCGGCAGGCTGGCGTCCCGTATTGATCTCCTCCTGGACACGAGACCAGGCAAACCTCGTTCGCATCGGATGTGAGCGCGGATCGTCTTTTATTGTTCAGCACATCATTCCTGGCGCAGAATCCGGCCAGGCTGAAAGCTGTGTAAACGATACTGTCATCAGCGAGATATGCCACCTGTGGGGGTGTCTGGATTTATTGTCTGGATTTTGAAAATTGGTGCAGGTGCGGTGTATAAAAAAGGGGACCTTTTGAACCTAGAAACAGTAGTTGCAACTTCAAACATAGAGCGTTGTTGTTGTTGTTTTCATTTGGCCCACTCAGTCGTCTTTTCCCCAACTGGACACTGAAACACTGGAAAAAGTTGTTTACGTGGACTACAATGGACATAGAGTGACTTTCTTCCCTTTCAAACTGATGTTTGACCGTGGCCATTAGTTGGAGACTGACGAGCGAAGTAGGAGTTGGCAGTGAAGACACGGAGTGACGTAAAAGACGTTGCCCACGCTGGACTCCAAAACCACTCCCTGGTTTCTGATTGGACTTCTCGGACACCCTCAGCTAGCAAGACGTCCAGCACAAGGACCACCAGCCAAGTGCGTCTCCTCGACAAATTAATCGGTTAGCAATTGAAGTCGAGTGACGGGGAGTCATCAGAGGTCCGATGAAGCGTTGACTTCCCAGCTCCACAGGCTGACTGTGATTGCCCAAATTACTGTGCGATTCACCGCACGCCCAGCTCGGCCTGTCCGTTTAGCCCACTCGGGCAAACGTCTTGTTACAACGATCGATGCTGGCCACATAAGTCTTCACAGGCCGCACGCACGCCATTAAACAGGGCTGCAGTTCGAACCACGTGGCACGTAGACTTATCTCCCCGACGACTTCCATACGTTCCGCGACACTTTTGGAGGGAAATGTTTAATTATTCAGACGGTTTCAGACCGGTGTAATTCGAGCGGACGACTTCCTGCAGGCTGGGAGACCACAACTGGCGTTGGAATGTCTGGGCATGCCGGATGAAACATGTGACAAGTATGTTGCCTTCGCAAGCACAGTCGACGTGTTCTTGAAATTCAATCGCAATGTCGAGTTTCGATAACCACGTAGATTCTGGATTCTGGATTCCAGAAGCTGAGACAAGTGATTGGTAGAAAAGGCAGAAAGTGGCCCAAGTCTTTTGCACTTCTTCTATCAATCAGGTCGGCTCGAAACGTGGCGTTGTGGACACTTTGCTAGACAGAAGAACCAACATACCTCGGATCTAACTTCAGAGCTAGTACAAACGTTATTCATCAGTAGGCACCTGAGCTAGCAGTGAACTTACTACAGCTGACCGAAAGAATCTCATGCCAGATGTGTCAGGCCAAGCAAAGTCTTCTTTAAATGCAAGTTCCAAAATCGCTTTGAAGTCCCTCAGCTTTTCAGTTTACATTGGATGTCCATGGCACAGAGGGGAAAAAAAGTAAAATCATTAACCTATAGAGATCTGCTGATAATACCATCAACTCAAAGAAGCTTTCGAAGACCACTGATTCAGGCAACCAGACTCCTAAGTGTATTGTCAGCTCATATCTTGATCTACGTACTGTGCCCAAGACAGCAAACAACAACAGCAGCGGCAACAACAACAACAACAACAACAGCATCAACAACAATAAAACAGTGGAAGTCATCGAGGTTGCTGGCGCTTCGAGCATGAGCTCGCGCAGCTCGGCTCGCCCCGTTGACCCTGGGACAAGCGGACGACCTGAAACAAGCCCATCGACGTTGACGTGCCTCAACTCAGCAGACACCACGCCCCACTTTTAATGACCCGCCACCGCGTTCCCTACCGACCTTTACCACTCGCTGCTGGTAGGCCAGTGGCGAAGGCTTCATCCATCTCCGCCTCCTCCTGGCCAGTTTCACGTGGGGATCTTTCAGCTGTCGATGCTGCACACAAATTACTTCATTAGACGCCGTGCCTGACGTGGGAAAGGAGCAGACGAGAGCCTGGTGCCCCTAGGGAAACATTGGCGAGTGAGAACTGCAGTCAAAGGTGCGTCAGATCGATTGCGGTCTCCTTGCCGGAACGACGGTCGAAGGTGCATCATCTCGATTGCGTTCTCCTTGTTGGAACTGCAGTCAAAGGTGCGTCACATTGATGCTATATTTAGGCCAAAATTTGCGTTGAGACAAGCGAACGCTGTCAGACTTTGGGGGGCAATTTGCTCACCAAAACGTAATCCAGGTGAGTAATTTTTTATTTATTTTTGCTTTAAAAAGTTTTATTATATATATATATGTAATGGAGTGGAGTGGTAGAAGGACAGGACACAGGCAGCGGAGTCAGTCAAAATGGAGACCACAGCAGGCGGCGACGGCAAACAGGCTTTATTCTACAGCAGCAGACAACTTTCTCAGCACCCCCAAAATCCTCACGCGCACGCATAGATAAGAGAACTGCGCGGGCCGCAAAGAACACACGCTATCGCTACAATGAAATCAGCCCTCTGGACCACAAAATGGCTGACTATTGTGTTTCCTTGGCCCGCACAAATACAGTTTCCTCAACAATAACTAAACTAATTAAAACATGAAAAACATCAAATGAAAGCTACAATTACAACCTTTTAAATCGTATAAACAAAATGTACACACATGACTTATTTTATTTACAACAAGAGTGGAAGCATGGCTTGCACCTATCTATAAGCAGATTCGTACAACTAAATCACAACTAACACAATGTACAAAATATAACTGTCAATAAAACTTACATCAGAATAAAGTGCACGCTCCAGGTTAAAATGGTACATAACAATTACAATACAACGCTCTATACGAGAAGCAAGACACACTCAAAGACTAGTACTAAAACAATCGGTGCGAACTTTCGCCTGGGGCGCGTTATCTTAGTCGCAACAGCGCTGATAGTGATATCAAGTAGTCTATGAATATAACTTAGCTTCTACAGTACACGATACTTAATAAGTTAATTTCAACCCAAAATAAACACTAAACATGAAGTCAGCTAAGCAAAATACTATACGACAAAGCACTGATCGACACAGAATTACTTTATCGAGTCAAAACAACGATTCACTACTATTCACTAGTACTACACAGAAAATGCGCCATGCAGACGACGGCTATAAAAAGAATGGACCTAGAGGCATCGGCTACTGATTAAGCTCGATCCTGCGTCTAAATAAGATCTAAATAAACATTCTAAGATGCCAGATTATATTACACATGGCTTTGGTGTATAACGAAAAGGACTAGGTGAACAAGGAGTAGCGGGTAAACAAACAAGCGGTCAAAATATTAAGGGAGTAAACAGATTTGAAAATGGCGCGCACCAGCGGCTATCGCCGGTCGGCTGTGTGAAGGCCATGTGGCGTTACGCAACACGCAGCGCTTCAAAACAAAAGCGTCGTCTGCTCCGGTTCCCGGGTTACTAACAGTACAGTAATGAAATTGCATGGATCTGATAACCGGGGCGGGATTATTGTAAAAACGTACAAAGAGCACTTGCTCACATATATAATTACAATTATTCCTCATTTGGCTTCGTTCTTTTTGTTTTATCTCAGGGACATGGTGAGTTTTGATCAAAAACTGGAGGTTCTTTGGTTACCGGAGGAAGAAATTATTACTATAATTATGAGGGGTAGTTCTGCTGCGGGGGAGTGTCGTTGTTACTGAACTAGAAGTTTGGCTGGCGTAATACTCTTGTGCAATCGCAGCTGTATTTGCTTGTTATTTTCAGGTTTGCCTACTGCATTCATCATCTTTTAACTAATTTCATGTTCTCCTGTAGGCTAAGCTTGATGGGGGAAAACGTGGAAACACTTTACTCGTAGCTTGGTTTTGCTCGTTACTCTTTTTTCTTATTTTTTTCTCTCTGTCCGTTCGTCCTTTTTAGCCTGTTTACCTTTCGATTGCCATTGTGTGTGTGCGCGCGAGCCACAGACATTGAATAATAGACTGCTTAACTGGTAACTCTTACTGAAGGAACGCTTGAAGCGACCACGCAGAGTGATGTGCCCTGAACGTTCACCCCAAAGTTCCAACCTCAAACCATTTTCATAGCGAAGATGTCATGTTGTGCGGCGATTAATTGTTCTATAAAGAACACAAAAGAGGCCCGACGGAAAGGCTGCATCTTCCATCGGTATGTCAAGTTGTTTTCGGTTCCATTTAAGTCTTAATCTAATGTTATCCAACGAAAAATGCTGATGTTTATCAACTGAGTTGTCTAGATGCAACAGTAGACAAATCTGAAATAAAAATAGACAGATACATGTTGTTTTTTTACGCCCAGTCATCCATAACGGTTGTATCAGGGTGAGCAGAAGCCAAGTATGAAAACTATATGTATGCAAGTTCTTAAAGGTATAAATGCACAATGTGTCAATGTGTGTGTGTCCGCCGCTCGTGTCCATGGCAGTTTGCGTATTCGCAGCAGTGTTGCGTAATCTCACTGGCGTTATTAATGATATCGTAGTTGTTGAAACATGATGTGTGAAGCGTAGATCTATTATGCAGTTTCTTGAAGCATATGTGACAATCAACCAGTCGGAAATGACCACACTAACTACTGATGACAGTTTTGTTGGAAAAATGCATTTAAGTTTAGTAAGTGTGCAACAAACAACAGTCTGGTCAATGGTCATTTCAGGTAAAATTATGTACACGGTTGAGAAGTGTCACATTTCAGCTGTCTCTTATAATAGTATATCAATTTCATTCTTTCAACAATGGCAGTTACCAGAGGAATTTGTATGTCCTCGTCCTTACTGCTGTGAATACAGTTGTACATCTCGAGCACATCCAGTCGGCAACGTATCTAGCCGACCGGCGATGGCACTGCATGATCAAAAAGGAAGCTTGGAAACTCCACGTTTGCTGCTGGAATTACGCTCGAATTGGCGTAATTCTGCTGACTGTTTGAGCACAAACACCATATGGCATCGCTCCGAAGGGAGTACGTTCAGGGGAAGCAACTCTCTTTTGGCGGCTTCAAAATATATTGCCCTTGACCAGTCTCTACTATTCCATGTCTGTGGTGCGACCCCGCGTGCGTGCGTGCGCACACGTATATACGCGCGCGCGATTGTGTGTGTGTGTGTGGTTAAATTTCATTTGCTTGTTTTTTTCCTCTCCTTTTTTATGTAACTATCTTTTCGTCTACTTCCCAGAGTGTTAGCTGGGAGACACCCGATGGCATAATACCATGTGTGTGCTTCTTCAGTCTTCAGCTATAAAATATTACAATATTATTAACATGGGATGTGGCGCATTGGAACACAGACAAGTTGAAAATTTCCCCAAGTACAACACTTAGGGTCAGAAAAACATTTACCAGGAACTGTTCAAAAAACACGCCACACTTTTTCAAGGAACAGCTGAAAGGAAAATTATTTTGAAATGGTCGAACCCTGGTCAAGGTGTACAGAACCAGAGTCATTTTTAGTCCTGCTTTTGTGTGTGTGTGCATTCGTGTGTTGTATGCATTGAATTTTGACAATATGTATTTGTAAAGAACGTGTAAGCGCTTAGGGCCTGTGCGGGTTAGGTGCTCTAAGTATTCGTTATTATTATTATATTTCAGTGCCCCCTCCTCCCCCTCTTTGTTTAATTTTAACTTTTTTATTTCTCTCCACTCGCTTTGTCTCTCTTGATCTGCACTTTTCGCTGGAAGTCGCTGCTTGTGGTGATTTACCTAGTTAATTATCACGGTTTCGACTTATAGACAGCTGCGAGGAGTTTCGCTCTCCACACGTTGTGAAACAGCAAAAACATATGACGTCGCTGCCCGTCTTATTACCGAGGCACTGTCATTGAGGTAGTGACAGGGTATCGTTAGACTTTCTCTTTCCTTGTCCTCCTGGGATTCCAGTCCCTGCCAGCAATACCGCTTCGGAGACAATTTGCCGCGAAGCAGTGATCTAACGAATGTCGAAGTTACTTCGTTAGGCTTTGATTGATGGACTTGTTTAGGGACGCCTGGCTGTCTCCAAAGAGGGTCTCATGGAGCTTTAAATTCCAGGGAGTGAGATGAAGGGACATTTTGTTGGAAACACGCAAGTGTAGCTGTCACTCTCTCTCTCTCTTTCCCTCGGTCTCTGTCTTTGTCTCTGTCTGTCTGTCTCTGTCTCTGTGTGTGTCTATCTGTCTCTCTCTTTCTCAGTCTGTCGTGCTCTGTGTGTCTGCCTGTTTTTCTGTTACCATCAGTTAGTCTGTTAGTGATGTGACCATTCTATTAGTATTACTGTTACCATCAGTTAGTCTGTCAGTATTGTGACCATTCTATTACTGTTACCATCAGTTAGTCTGTCAGTGATGTGACCATTTTATTACTGTTACCATCAGTTAGTCTGTCAGTGTTGTGACCATTCTATTACTGTTACCATCAGTTAGTCTGTCAGTGTTGTGACCATTCTAATGGTTCTGTCCCCATTTTCGCTTCTACTTCTTCCCTCTGTCTGGCTCGGCCTCTCCCTCTCTGTCTGTCTATGTGTGTCCATCCCTGTCGGTGTCTGTCCCCCTCAGTCTGTCTGTATCTGTCCCCCTCTGCTGGTCTGTCTCTCCTTCTCTGTCTGTCTTTCCCTCTCTGTTGGTCCCTGTCTCTCCATCTGTCTGTCCGTATCGGGCCCTCTCTGTTGGTTTGTCTCTCCTTCTCTGTCTGTCTTTTCCTCTCTGTTGGTCCCTGTCTCTCCATCTGTCTGTCTGTCTGTATCTGTCCTTGTGCGGTTGACGGGACGTTAAAAGGGGACGTTAAAACCTAAGAGCTAACAACTCTTTGTCTTTCACTGTCTGTCTGTGTATGCCCACACTCTTTCTTGGTTGGGCCCAAGCGCGTTTCAGTTTCAGAGGCGTTGTTCCCACGCCGCTCCTCCCAACTCACCTACGCCCAGCCACATCCAAAGTCCAGTGGTTAGGTGTTAGGGTGCTAGCAGGCTACTCTCCGGGGAATTCTCAGCTTTGTTGCCGAATCATTTCACTGGTGCGTCAGCGAACTCGCAAGGCTACTGCTGAATGAGTGAGATCACTCCCTCTAGATCGCCACCACGTCCTTCCCTCAAGTCTCCCGTACGGAGTCTCTGACGTTGCGCGCGCGCGCGCGTGTGTGTGTGTGCGTGCGTGTGTGTGTGTGTATGTGTGTGTGTGTGTGTGTGTGTGAGAGAGAGAGAGAGAGAGAGAGAGAGAGAGAGAGAGAGAGAGAGAGAGAGAGAGAGAGAGAGAGAGAGAGAGAGAGAGAGAGAGAGAATTCTTTATTTACGATGGTTAACAAATAAGCATGTGTGCTTTTTTACATCCAGCCCTCGCCCAAACAAGGGGCTACTCTAGATCTAATTATACATGTACACATTTTTAAAAAATCTACAACACACCAGTACACACATGGAATAAGTGAAGTTCAGACGCCAAACATGATATGAGACAGGCAGAAATGCAGGTGGATACATGGGGCTATGAAATCATCAGTAGCAAACATTTGGTGGGCAAATGCGTGATAAATGGGAGACACAATATGGTAAAACGTTTCAGGCGGGTTACAATCACCAAATATAACATGCAATGCCAACCAGTCAGCACATAATGTATCACATGTAACATGATTTTGAAAGTTTCAGTGCTGGACGGTAATCTAAGAGAGTCAGGGAGTGAGTTCCAAAGAACATTACCGGAATATACTAGGCTAGACTTGAAAGGTCAATCCTAGGGATTTGTATATTGAGTTTTTCAGAATGTCGTGATTGGTTTAGGGAAAGTTTAGCCGTAAGAGAGGGTTTCCGGACATAATTTTGTGTATCAGAACTCCCTTGTTGTAGTTGAGCCTTTCTTTGAGGGGAAGAATAGATAGGAAGTTATAGTCTAAAATCGCTAGAGTTGTGTTTTGTAGGAGAATTGCATTGAGCGCTCTCTTATGTAGACTAACCAAGAGAGAGAGAGACAGACAGACAGACAGACAGACAGAGCTGTTTAACGTTGAAGGCTTTGATCAGATCTGCTTTGGTTTGGGGTAGCCCTGATGTGAATTAAGCGTTCGACTGGGCGTTAAAAACCAACAACTTCATTACTGCTCTTGGAAAAGAAGATGACCCCAGCATCAAGGCTGAGGTCACCACGACAGCAGGAGACGAAGAAACAAAGAAGCCGAGGCACTTTTCACTGTGCAAACATGGAAGATGACAACCGCCGATAGTACAAAGGTCCATTGCGCATCGGATCGCAGGTCATGAGGTCAAAAGTGAGGCTGGATTGCAATATGTTACTCATTCCAAACTTGCTTTGGCTTTCGTGACCATCAGTGATTATTAAGAATGAACCCAGGCTAAAAATGTGCCCAATTTTCGCTTTAGATTTCGTGACCAGGCGTGACCTGCCCTATTAATATTATAAAGAGTTCCATTCTGGGCAGGTGCCGATCAGGGCGGAAAAGTCCCACGTACGTGACTCTGCTGGGATTCAAACCTATGACATTCCGTTCGGCATTTCAAAGCGTTATAACCACCACATCGATCTCAAGTCAAGAATTAATCCCGCCCTCCCCCACCCCTTCTCTCTGTCTCTCACTGTCTGTGTTTCTGCTTGCCTGCCTGTCTGTTTTTCTGTCTAGATCAGTCTCCACCACCCCCCCCCCCCTTCCGCCCCCGCTGTTGCCCACCTATACGTAAAACAGACAGGATTTCCGAACCAGTTCACTCATTAGTGTCGATGGGAAACGCCATCACTGCTAACTTCGTTACGCCTCACACTTTCGCTAGCGTCGCTTCATCGAGCGGACCAGCAAGGGCTAGCTGCTAGGTGCAATCTCCTTCAGCGGCGCCCTGTTTTTTTTCCACAGGAGGCGCTTAATCACTCTTACTGGCTGGCGGTTTTTGCTTGGTGTGTTTGGTGCTTGAGGTCGAGTTCCCGTCTTGTTAAAGCTGATATTGTTGTTAGGGATCAAGAGAGAGTGAAAGGGAGAGATGGGGCGGAGGGGGGGGGGGGGGGGGGACGGAGAGCAGGGAGGGATGGAGGGAGAGAGAGATTTTCTTTGCCATAAAATCCATGAAGGTATCAGAGTTAGTTCCTAGATTTTAACATCCTGTCAACGCACAGGGTCAGCTCAGGACAGAGGATGTCAGTGATATATATATATATATATATATATATATATATATATATATATATATATATATATAGAGAGAGAGAGAGAGAGAGAGAGAGAGAGAGAGAGAGAGAGAGAGAGAGAGAGAGAGAGAGAGAGAGATTTTATTTTCCTTCTTTCGTTTAAAATACATTACGTGTGAAGCAGCAAACATTAGGTACACGATCCGGGGACACACTATTATCTGAAAAGCGGCAAATAATGGTATGACGTCAGTGAAGGAAATGCAAGTCAGACGGCCTAGCTGGATAGCTGCCAGGTCTGTGAAGATGTAGACGGACGCTGGACTACCGCCTTTAGCACGCCATCAGCTCACAGTGTCCTCAGTAAGGTTGCCTTCATAGCTGATCTGATGCCAGCTCGGGCCATTGCACTGACTGCGTTGTGCGATTTCCTGTCGCCGGCTGCCTGGACGACAACGGCCCTGTCTGATCTTGTCCAGCCAAAGTCCGCTGTCTGTTGCTATCTACTCTTCCGTTCGCAAGGGACGATAGTGTGATTGCCAAACCGCCGCCTGCGGACGAGGATAATGATAGCTAGTGCACCTAACCTGACATCAAAGCCCTAAGCACCTACATAATGACGACAAACAAAACCTACAAATCACACACTCAGCAAACAAAAATAACGTTAAAACGAAACGCTCATTAACGTTACATCTATTAAGTGCGCGCGAGCCCTCGTACAAACACACACACACACAAACGCGCACGCGCGCGCACACACACGCACGCACACACACTCACACGGGCGCGCGCACGCACGCACACACACACACACACACACACACCACACACACACACACACACACACACACACACACACACACACACACATGTATTCTCTCACTGTGCTACGTTTTATAACTTTTTAAGAACCGGCCAAACAAACAGCCAGTACGTATGACCAACTGCTGATTTTCGTCCGGTATATGCTGATCTTCACCGGTAAAATTCTGGAAATTACCGGTTAACGCGAACCCTGATCAGATCTTGTGCGCACGAGGATGGGCCATCGTTTATTATCTATCATGATACGCCTCCGTCCATGGAAGTCGATTGGTGATGATATTTACCAAACTGTCTTGCCGATGACGCTGGCGTTGGACGCATCTGATCTTGTGCGGCAGAAAGTAAATTGCTGTCCAGTGTCAGTTGCTAGCCTATATCTCCGTCCTGCCAAAAGTCGATGGCGATATTTGCCAAACAACATCCACCGGGAGGAAAAGAAAAAAAAGAAAGAAGGAAAGACACCCCCAACACACACACACACACACACACACACACACACACACACACACACACACACACACACACACACACCAAAAAACAAAACAAAACAAAAAACGCGTGCCTTATCAGATCTTCTCAGCCCGCTAGGCTGCCGTCCATTATGTGCGGTTGTTCCTCCATACTCAACGGAGTTGATGATGATGTTTATACCAGTTTCAGAAACAAAATAAAACCAACCAGCCAACAAACAAAAATCACACTGTTAAATTAGTTAAATGACCCCCCCCCCCCCCCCCCACTGTCCCCCCATTATATTTTTGTTTTAAACATATGTATTCCAGATCCTGGCTGAGAGAAAGGGGCATTCACTAGCCTAATCTTTGATAGACCCGAGTTGGTGGCTAGGTTAGCGGAATGTTTTTGTTTTGTTTTGTTTTTTGTATATTATTGTTCGCAGCAGCCTCTCTGTGAGAAATGTTGCATTTGCATTATTCACAACAAATTCTAAGGGAGAAAAAAGGGGAAAGGTCTGAGATCGGGCAGCTACCTCCCTATTTATCACGTTAATGACGCCAGAACGTGCACACGCAAACCTGGTAAAAAATACAAGGGGGCCGGAGAGAGAGAGAGAGAGAGAGAGAGAGAGAGAGAGAGAGAGAGAGAGAGAGAGAGAGAGAGAGAGAGAGAGAGAGAGAGATTGATTGAATTGAATTGATTGACTGAACTTTATTTCTCAACGGTGAAGATATTAGCACAAAGGCCGACTCACATATCTGCCATTGCTACAGTACTACTAATAACCAAGATATTCACAGTTAAATATTATTACAGAAGTCTATAGACAAATACAGCATCAGTAAAAATAAAAACAACAATTTGTTTGAGAGAGAGACCTAACGTTTCTCCCCATGTTGTGGCATGCATGAAGTCTGCGAGCGGGTCCGGATCTGATGAGCAGCTAACGTTTCTCATTTTGAGCGTCTCACATGTTTACTTGTTTGCTGCTCCAAAAACTATTCTGCTGTTGTCTGTTGTTATGCTTTCATTGATACAAATTGTTTAAACCAATGTTGTGTGTTTTACGTTGAAATGGGCCGCAACATTATTAGATTTAGCTGCAATATTTGCATCCGTATAATACCACCTTCTTATCTGCTGCTCTCCATTATCATCTCATGGAAGGTAACGATGTTTACATGCCCAATAACCCCCAATATTTTGTTGTTGTTGTTGTGTGTGTGCGCGTGCATACGTTCTTCTATTATTATGCGAGAGGTTAAGATTTGTTGCGTTTCTTTCCCCCCCCAAAGAATGCCCACACGAAGGCACTTTCACAAGAAAACATCGTTATTTTTTAAACTGATATCGCCAGCAAATGATGTGGACAGCGGTGGGTAGTCAGCCCGCACACGCGCGCTCAGACAGCAGTGTGAAGGAAGTGCCACAAGGAGCTATAGTTAGGTCATTGGCCTGACTCACAGCTAGACCACAACAGCCAGTCAACGCTTGCGTATAAACACGCCTGGGATCGTTAGACAGCCCGCGGCAACGATCAAGCGCCCTGGGTCTGTGCAGCTAGAAGCGCGAGTTCGAACACCACATTGTTGTTTAGTCCGCTTGTCTAAGTGGGCGGGTCTATCTGGCTAACAGCGAGAGGTCAGTTCCGCAGTTCAACATTGACTGTAGTTAAACAGTCTGAAACAAAGATGACTGCTAGCCTTCTTAAGCAAGATCTAAACACACAGAAGGTTAAACGCTGATTTTCATTAAACACTACAAAACATTTCAGCGTAAGCACCTTTTTCAAGAGGACATTAAGCATCACTTCATCACCGCATAGTTCTCATAGTTCAGGAGCTGTGTGAGAGTCACATTGTTTGTGCGTTCAAATGTTAAGCCTTTATACCACAGGATGCCCGGTGTTTCCAAAATGTAGCTAGTATGTTATGGTGCCATTGTTGGATGTTCAGTTGGAGTGATGCTTTGCCGATGAAAAGGGTTATCCCTCAGTAGGGTATGGTTCCTTTGTGCGACCGTGCAGATCTCTGTGCGGCATAACTTATTTGTTTACCAATCTTTTTTTCTACATGAAATCGGGGGTATATTATGGCTAACACTTTAAAGATGTTGATTTTATAGTTTTTAAATGTTCATTTTATTTGAATGTTCATTTTACAAGGGGAATAGGGTTTTAAATGCATGGGGGGTTGAAAAAACTGTAAGCATATTATTTCTGTTTTTTGACCCGGGCCATATGGTCGAGTTTGGGCCCCAGACTTTCACCCCTGCTTAGTTTGGGAAAACCCCTTTTCCGGGGTTTTTTTATGCTTTCCCCGAACAGGCCGGCGATGCGCGTCAGTGGTGGCAATTGGGTTTTTTGTCTCTGTCTCTGTTCACAAACCGAGCAGACAGGCGCAGCCAGATCAACAGCTTGGGTTCTTGATCGCTACCCGCGTCAGTAAGACGTTTGAGTTTTCCAGATATGCTCTGCTAGTCAGTAACAGAAACATGCTGTAGTGTTGGGGGTGGTACACGCGTTGAGTAACGAGGCCGAAGCCGGTCACTTTATGACTGACTTCCTCCCGCTCACGGCGTGGTCCCAAGTGCCACCCGTGTCACTGTCCGTTTTGTTGTGTGCTTAAGTGGAACTGTTGTAAAAATTTTTTCCCCATTCTTCCTGTTTAGTTAAGAATGAGCTTGGTAATCCGTATTTTTCACTGTTATTTTTATTGTATACTATTATATACTGGGAGTTCATCAGTTAATCAGTCTCTTGTATACTCACCGCGACACTGTGAGATATGGGTTTTAAGTGCAAGTCATGCACACAATTTATGTGCTTGATTATTAATCATTTTGTCACAGTTACCGTCATGTATGCATACATCCGTAAACTACTTTATATAATTGCTGTTGTTTAGACTTTACATTTGCTTTCATGTTCTAAATGTTTTGTTTGCTTGTGTCTTTTCCAACACAGACACTGTTTCTTGGTTGGTTGGTGTACAAATAAAAAGTTATATTATAGCAGTTATGTTATTTTGACTCTTCATCCATGCTTCCAACCTGCTTCCCTCACTCCCCACCCCGCTCCCCTACACATAGACTATTTAAAGCGCGCGCACACACACACACGCGAGCACGCACACACACACGCATACACGAGCATTCTGACTATGCAAAGTTTAACTTACACTGCTTAAAACTGACAGCAAACAGAGAAGAATGAAGACAGCAGCACGGAACAGAAAACATGGCAGGTCTAGTTTTGGAAAAAAGAAATGTTTTTAGGTTACATTTGCATGAGTCCAGAGATAGTTTCTGTCGGAGAGGAAGGGGAAGGTCATTCCATGTAGATGGACCGACAATAGAAAAGGCGCGGAAACCAACAGTGGAGAGTGGTGCGAAGAATCTGGAAACTGAGAGTATCAGAAGCAGAGCGGAGAGTACGGGAGGGTGTTTAAAGTTGAAGACAGTCACAGAGGTAAGACGGAGCTGTTGTTGTTGTGTTTTTGCTTAATGTCCTCAGATGCTAAAAGCATATTAGGGACAATCTATAAAGTAAGCTTGACTTGGATATATCATAGTTAAATCAGGGGGGAGAGGGGGGGGGGAGGAAGAAACCCTTGGTCCACTTGGGGATCAATTTTTTGATCGGGATATGAGGTCGCTGGAAAAAAGGGGGGGAAATGGGGGGTGAGGGGAGAGCTGAGATGTGTCCACATGCGGATCAATCTGGGGTCGGGGGTGCTGGGTCGTTTTGGCTGTACGGGGGATTCACTCGTAGAACTGGGCAGCACGTTAGGGGCCCGGGTTTAAAAAAGTTTTGGTCCACTATTTACAGTTAAAAACTGGGCTGCAGATAAAAAAACCTTGAAGGTTATGTCGGCGGGCTGCACCAACATGTAATATGTACAATCGGCAAACAGTATTTACATTTAAAAAACGTCGAAGACGCACATGGTAGTTTAAATACACTTGTAGAAAAAATCGAGGCCTGAGTCAGGCGGCTAAAAACACTTGGGTATGCAAGCATACACTTGTGGTGGTCGCTGGAATTAGGTCCAGCAGACTAAAACTGGGTGCGGGAAACACGGGGACGTTCGCCCCTTCCTCCGCCGCCGGTGGTCCCACATACTACAGGTAGGCTGCCAGTGGACAGGTGTAGACCAGTCTAGCTGCAGCCCGTAAGAGGCTCCATCCTTCACGCTGATCCCACACTGCCAGGCTTTTTGTACACAGGGGAAGTCCCACGCTGCGCATTTTTCCCAGAATGGAAGTGGTCGGAACATGAGGTGCAGGAGAACATCACGTGGTGAAACGAGACGCTCATCTCACACTCACATTTGTCGGTACGCACATGCATCTCCAGACGCCCACGTGCAGACGATGCATGATGCGAGCTATGTAGGCCGGCTCTCCAGGGAAGAAGACTCCTGCCCTGCAGGGGGGAGAGGTATCGTCCCACTCCTTCGCCATGGCCACTGAGTAGAACTCCCACTGCTTCCACGCCTGTGCCAGGCCGATTTTCATCGTCACAGTCGAGGAGTCAACTCCCTTGGCTCCTCTTTTTGCTGCTCTATCCGCCTTCTCGTTTCCAGAGAGGCAGACGTGGCTGGTACCCACGAAAGCGAACTTCCGTCCCCGGGGGGATCAGCTGATGGGTGGTTGTCGCGATCTCACGCACAAGATCCTCCCGTGCGTTTTGGGGTCGGACTTGATGGCTGCCAGCGCCCCCTTTGGGAGTCGCTGCAGATAACGATGGCGAAGGGGGTGACTGGTATCGCGCTGATGTGTTGCAGGGCCATGGAGATAGCCAACAGCTCAGCGGTGAAGACCGACACTGCGGGTAGTGAATGGGAAATGTGTGAGGTTGTTGAACTCTGGGATCACAAAGGCAGCTCCAGCTGCACCATCCTCCATCAGTGAAGATCTTCAGGTGGTGTTGGTACTTTTCTTTCCAGACAAGCCCTAGCTTTTAATGCTGGAACGAGTGGATTCTGGCCCTTTCCCGGCCCTTCCATGTCCACCCCAACGTGCGCTCGTTCCAGGGGGCCAAGGTGGATGGGGATGATCGGCCCTCGTCGCCCCCTTAAACCACCATCCAGTCCCGCGCTCCGGACCAGGTCGCAGACCAGGTCACAGAGGGAAGGAGTAGGACGGAGTTGGGAGGGGTTTCGGAAGGAGTAGTTATCTCGTCGACGGTGGAGTTGTCGACAGTCTGGCATCTAAAAAAACCAGATGAGCTGGATGTGGCGACGGAACGGGAGGAGCCCGGGCCCCTCTGTACACCAGGCACTGGGCACGGACTGCGGCAGCCCGAGGGCCCCCTCGCAGACCGCGCACCTCTATGGCGGTGAGACGGGCGAGGCCCGTTTTCGATAGGTGGGGCATGGCTTCCAGGGGCCCGTAAAAAGACGAGGATCTTGGGGGTGTTGGCCCAGGGCTGAGCAGATAGCACCCTTTATCACGTTGAGGGTTTGGGAGGCGTTCCGCGCGTTTGGGAAAACCCGCTGGTTGTCCCCCCCCCAGCGAGTGAAGGGACACCCAGGTACTTAACTTCTTTTGATGCAAAGATGCTCTGCCCGTTCACCCTGATGTGCACCTCCGTGTTCTGAGAGGTGTTGGTTGGAATGGGACGAACACCTTTTCTGGGAAGAAAGAGCGAATCCATTTACTTGCATAAAGTGGACCACCCCGTCCACAGCTTCCTGGAACAGTTTCATGCTGTGTTTCCCCACACGAGCTGTTTTTGTGGGGACGTCTGATATGGGTGTCCGTCCATATCGCCAAGTCGTCGGCGTACATGGTCAGCACTACCTTCCCCTTCACTGCTGTGTCCACGTCGTGGACCATGATGTTGAACAACAGGGGGGCGATCCCTGATCCCTGAGGAACGCCCATACTTACCCCTTTGGGGGTTGACGTGGCTCCCTTCCACCTGACCCGCATCGATCTGTCGCTCAGGAAGGATCTGATGTAATTGTACTGTTGCCGGGAAAATTTGGGTCTTTCGAGTTTTTAGTAGCTTGGCGTGCCAGACCTGGTCGTAGGCACGGGAGATGTCAAAGAAGCACGTCAGTAGGACCTTTCTCCTCCCTAGTGCCCTCCCCCCCGTGCTCACCCAGTTTCACCAGGTGGTCTGTGACACCCCGTCCCCGTCGGAAGCCGGCCTGGCACACGGGAAACACTTTCTTTTACTCACAGTGGTATTCTAGTCGGTTCTTGATCACCCGCTCGGGACACTTTCCCCTAGGTGGGATGTCAGGGAAAATGGGTTGTAACTGCCCAGCTCCTTCCTCGGTTTGTTGTGTTTTGGTGGATGGGGACGACAATGGCGTGTTTCCACCCCGCGGGGATTGTGCCCCCCTCCCAGCACTTTGGAAGAAATCCAGCAGGATCTTCAGAAACGACTCGGGGGCCCTTTCAGCATCCGATACGGGCGGTGTCCACACCGGGGAGACTTTTACTTTCTTGATGGAAGCCAAGGCTCGTCTTAGCTCGGTGCAGGTCAGTGGGTGTTAACCGCCAAACTGTCGTCTGGCACCGGGTGCTGAAGGTAGCCTCCATCTCTCGTCGGAATTGTTGCCCGTCCGCCGGGAGACTG
Organism: Alviniconcha marisindica; assembly: GCA_018857735.1. Lineage (NCBI taxonomy): Eukaryota > Metazoa > Mollusca > Gastropoda > Provannidae > Alviniconcha > Alviniconcha marisindica. The sequence goes on along the minus strand of JABMCL010003547.1, from coordinate 12,657 downwards.
CGGGCCCCTGGCCCAGCAAAACTTTTCGGAGCGTCCGCTTTTCTCTGGGCCGTGGTGTACTTTGTGCTGCCGTGTTGCAGGTCAAATCAGGAACAACGCACTGTTGCTTCATTCTTCTGATCTTCTTCCCCACAGATCCTAAGTCCGCCTTCCCAGCCGAAATAGAATCCGCGAAGGCTACCCGTGATCCTTCCTTTGGGCCCGTGCTATGATCTTGTTGCAGCCCCTGTTGGCTGCTTTCATTTGGTTTGTGAGTCTCGGCGTTCTGGTCTTTGGAGTAGTGCCTGTACATTACCCGTTTGATTTTGACAGCCTCCTCGCATTCTTTGTTCCACCAAGGGTTGCTATTCGACCGGACAGCCCACCACCGGTCATCGGTATAGCTTCCCTGGCGGCTTCAAGAATGGAGGAGGCACGTCTTACTTCGTCGAGGTCGCATCGCCTACGTTTATCTCTGCGGTTCCCAGAAGACTCCTGAACAAGTCCCAGTTGGGCCCGGTCGTAGTTGTATTTTCTGGTGGTAGCAGGAGTCTCCTTCTCTGCTGAGAAAAAGAAGCTGACTGTGATGGGGGGGCGGACGACAAAGAATCCGCACCTACTTCCCACTTCCCCACCGCTGGCTGTGTCGGGAGTCACGAGGGCCCGGTCGATAGCCGACGGCCTCTGATCCGAGCGGTCAGGTATGGGGTGAAAGATCCATCGTTCAACACGATGAAGTCACTGTTGTCTATCTGGGCGGTGAGTGAGGGCGATGAGGACTCGTAATCCCGCCCCAGCTTCTGTCCCGGACGTTGAAGTCTCCAGTGACCAGGCATCTGCCTTTGCCTCCGAGCTCAGTCAGCCAGTCGAAACTGGTACATGACTGGGGGTGTAGCAGTTCACAATCATGAAATCCAACTGCCCTTGAACACGAACCCCCACTCCGCAGGTATACCCGTTGGGAGGACCTGTGATGTTCGGTTCGTTGCTAAAGAGGACGTTGTGTGTGATGTATATGCAGGCCATGACCTTGTCACTCGGAGAGACCGGACCGACGACTGGCGGGTAGTAAACCCTTCCAGTCTGGGTAGGTTACCCGGTGGGCAGGCCAGTGACTGCAAACACACGACTTCAAACCGATGTCTTGACACGTGTTGTACAAGGTTTATCAAGGTTGGTGTGGGTGGAACGACAATTCCACTGACAAACCTGAATCTATTGAACGTGATGTTAGAAGGCAGGGTTAAAACACAGTTGTTTGGCCCTTTTAATCCATCAGCCGATGGACTCGGGCAAATTCCCCTCTGCGAGCGAGTCTCTCATCCCCCATGACCAACAGGAGGTCGAGGGAGCGAGACATCCCGGAGTTTCTTCCTCATGGCCCGTCATACCATTGTAGAGGGCCGTGAGCGAGCGCAGGAAGGGGGGGCAGTCCCCACTCAGCTTGGCCTGAATCAGTCCCAGCATCAGTTTCCACAGGAAACCGTCGAAGGACGGTGTCTCCTGCTGTAGGTCGACGTTGGACCCCGTTCAGTAACTTGGTCAGTTCTGTCGTGAGCCCGTCGGTTTTGGTGGTCTGCTCTTGGAAATTTTTTTCTCCAAGCCTGGTTCTTTTCTGCTCTAGGGCCAGCTGGTACTGGAGGGCAGCCTGTTTCTCCACGCCTTTGGAGGACTTTTTCTTGCGCCCCCCCTTCTTTTCTTGGTTTGGGTTTTTGGGGGTGTCTTCCCCCTTGGTGTCGTCCGCCGTCAGGGAGTCCTCCACTCTGTCAGGTGACTCCAGGGTCATCGGAGGGTTGGACTCCAGCGGGCTGATGATCGGTCTCCCCAGCGGGTGAGCTGATCGAGGCGGGGGTTTCCCGTCTGGGACTCTCGCCGCTGCCTGAGAGTTCTGTCCCGGGCGTGGGTTGATGGGGTTCTTCCTGCTGGGCCCCCTGTTGGCCGGTAAGACGGAGCAGTGCCCGTGATACATTTATAGCAGAGAGCGTTTATCTTGTACTGAATTCATTGTTAGACTGGGAGCCAGTGGAGAAATTGAAATGGGGGGATGTGGTCAGTTTTACGTTGTTGTTTTTCGGTACGAGGCGAGCAGCACAGTTCTGTATGCGACGAAAGCTATGGACAGAGGAAGCAGGCAGTCCAGAAAGGAGAGAATTGCAGTAGTCGAGGCGTGACAGAATGAGTGAGGTGACCAGTTTCACTGTAGCCTCGATGGAAAGATACTTCCGGACAGAACTAATTCAACGGAGCTGGTAGTTTGCCTGATGAGTTCTCCATGGACAGTGTGCTGTCGAGGAGAACGCCGAGGCTTTTGACAGTCAGAGAGAGGGACTGTGGTATCGTCAAGCTGGAGGGGTTTACAGAAATGGAGGACAGTTTTTGTCTTGTTCCAAAGAGCATTGCTTCTGTCTTTTGATTATTTAGTTGAAGTTTGTTTTGTGTCATCCAGTTTTTGATGTCCGAATAACAGTCTGATAATACACTAGCAAACAATGAAATGGAAGAAATCTGACAACTTAGCTTGTGGTTATTGGAGAGGTTAGTTGCAGAATGTTTGTTTATCGGTGGATTATTGTTAGTTCTTCACAGAATATTAAGTCTGATTTTTGACCTTCGCGGTCGCACGCTCGAAACATTGTAATGCAGAGTGCAATTTCGGCTACCAGGTTTGATTTCCATTTTTTGAGAGTTCTATCACATCGTCCATCTCCCTCTTGAAAGTTCAAATCCTTTTTATGTGATTCACTGCGAGGTTTCTTTGGGAATGTCGAGTGTTAACCCAACGTCTGCTCCGAGTCTGCGCGTCGTTGCTCTCACAGTGAACATCGATCGGTTCAAATCGGTTGGAGTGGATGAATTGTAAATACTGAATCCAGAATCTTCAAAAACACGAAGACGGTCACTTATTGGAAGAGGAAGCAAAAGAAGCAAGAGCTAAACTGAGTTCCGTCTGGTTCAGATCAAAATAGTAGCTGTGAGTGACCGAGAAAACCCATGGCAATGAGCTGTGAAACCCCCGTGAGAGAGAGAGAGAGAGAGAGAGAGAGAGAGAGAGAGAGAGAGAGAGAGAGAGAGAGAGAGAGAGAGAGAGAGAGAAAAGGGAATTTTCCTTACCTCAGCAGAGGGGATTTTAATTTCTGCGTCCACGGTACCTAAACCGCGGGTGTACTACAGTGGAGTGCATCGACAGTTAGAAGCTGTGACAGTTATTTCGGTCGTAACTATAGACTGCTAATTAACGTGTCGCCAGAAGGAATAATATAAGCTCCGCCCACTGTCTTATTACTCGACAAAAATGTGATGGCGCCCGCATTCTTGGTCGAAAGATTTACGGGATGCCATTTTGGAGTTTAACTGCGCTGCCAGCTATCACTGGTGCAAAGACAGAGAGGCGTTGTCTGTGTCGTTGGCTAGACAACAAACTTCACGGCAACTTACAGTCACGTCACCAGGCGATGTGTCCACATAAACCGATGGAGAGCCCAGTCATGCTGACAGAGGAGATGCCATTCCATTTATTGTTAGTTGTTGTTGTTGAGTAAAGTTCAATGGTGTTCGTTCTTGAACTTTTGGCACTCCAATTCAGACACTATTATTTTCAGGCTCAACGAGCTCTCGGAGTGTTTGTCTGCTGACGTAAATTAGCAAATGGCTCTCGTTGCGCTGCTGTATGTTCCTGTCTGAAAGTTTACCCCGTTACCCTTTTACCCCTGCCACCGCATGTGGAGAGAAATTTAAAGTAATTACCAACTTTGCTAGTAACTTTAGGTTTGGATCCACCTACTGCTTCAAGTGCAAAATCAATTAAATCCGATAGGAGAGTTCGCGTACCTGGTACTACATGTCTAATGAGGCTTCGGTTACAATTTACACTGTTACGTCCCACAGTGGTTTAAAAAAGAAGTTTTTAAAATTATTATTGTTTTTGTTCCCCCCCCCCAGCCCCCATTTTCTTGCAAACTAAAGAACAGCACTGATGTACAGCGCACGTTAGTGGAAGATACCGTCTTTTACCTTTCGGAATCATGGAGTAACTGTGAACGCGTGCTTCGTCCTGAGATCACACTCTGCGGTTGACAGGACTAACCAACTTTTCTAGAAATGGTTCTTGGTTTTCCAGTACAGCCGGTTTAATGAACACGGTTATAAACTATGCTAGCGGAAAGCCCTCCACCCACTCCCGGGTTATAGTTATGTGCACGATTCGAAGTTACGACAGCTCCGCCAAATCGCGGCCATGATGCCCAAAATGCTGTCGGTTACAGCTGTGATGGCGGAAGGCCGTCTATATTTAATTGTGACTGGCATACCCCCCAGGATTTTCCTTCACATTCGTCACAAAGTGACACCAGATGAATCTCCATTCATACACTGAAAAGTGTTTGTTGCATAAAACCGCAAAGCGATCACTATTTGCATAGATAATAAGTAGAAGAATGTAATATTATGATATTTTTTTATGTGTTATAATTTTTCGGCAAAACAAACAACAAAAAACTCTCTCTCTCTCTCTCTCTCTCTCCCCCCCCCCCCCCCCCAAAAAAAACCCTCAAAAAAAACCTTTACAATTTCCACACCAGTAAGCTACACATAAAATGGATGGGAAAAAATCTGACTCTTACAAAATAGAGTGAAACACTCAAGTACAGCTCCGGCCACCAACAAGAGCAGACAGACTCCCCTTTGTGGATGCGAGGTACTGCAAATCATCAGTGGAAACCCGAAACGCTATAATTACCATAAATCATCCAACAGGTCCAATGAATTTATTCAGTCACGTAATTTACGATCTCTGCGAGTCGGATTGTGCACGTGTACCAAACTGGTCTTTTGGCGGGATTCATAAATCTCGTATCAAACAGCTCGGCAAGCTTGCGTGAGGGGGAGGTGTTATAAACTAGGACCGTGATTAGGATGTCCGGTGACCCGGTTTTGGGCCCCAGCGGTAAGGCGTTGGGCTGGTAAGCGGAAGGACTCGGTTCGATACCGCTTCGGCTCCCCTTTTCTCTTAAAAAAGGTTGTGGTTTGTGGCCCTGTCTTGTGACTTTGTCCATCACTTCCTACTGAAACTTTAAAAATGGCTCTCATCGTTGCCCTTTTTAATGCAGAAGTCATTCTGGTGGTGACATTTAGGATAGGTATATAATTCCCCTTCCCCACCCCCATCCCCCCTTTCCCCCCCTTCCCCCCGGGCCCTAACAAGCTGTACGGTTTCTGTGGACGTTAAGCACCATTTTTTTACTTACTTAGGATGTCGGTATAATCACTAGCTGCCGCAAAAACCTCACTCTGAGCCGTTGAGTTTATAATCATTGCTTAGGACGGCGTAAATGGCTTTGTAACTGCGGTATTAAAACCAGCTCCTGGATTGTAGCGGCATTAGGATAATAGTTGGCAGCAGATTTGTACCGATTCCAGTCACGATTGTCCCTGAACCATTTTGGATAGAAAGCGATGAACGCTTCATGCTAACCGATCTCTTAATCATCATGACAATAATGATGATGGCATTACCAGCAATAACACTGATGGTGTTCATGCCGTTCATGATAACTGGCAGTTCTTTCTTCAGCTTATTACACTAAAAAATCTGAAAGAAAACTACCATTATTTAATCGGTTTTTATTATCTAATCAAGATCAGTGTTCTTTCTAACCCTTGGTGTGTTTTGATCTTGCCTGTTACATTGTTCAGAGTTGATGGATGCTGTTCACAGATATTTCCCTCCCTCTCTTTACAAAAGATGTGGTTGATCAAACTTTGATCAAGTTTACTCTGTTACAGCTGCCATAGTTGGATTGGTTGCTTTTAATCAGTTTTACACTTTAAGATTTGATGTTGATAAAATGACTAGGTGTTAACAATCAGTCACCCACTTACTTAATTACTCCTTTTTCCTCAGAAGAAGTCTGCTATTGATTCTGCCACTTAAAGGAACTTTCATTCGAAGACTAAACTCCTCGTGTGCGTGGAGCTGGGATTGAACATTAAATGTTTTGAGACTAAACATGCCGTTGTTTTTATATCGCTTTTATAAGGTGACACTTTTAGACACCATATCCAACTCTTGTTTCACTGCGATGTGCGCCTTTTTCTCACGCTTCCTCTTTATGTCATGAAAGTGTCTTTGGCGTCACGGATAGAATGCCAGAAGCTCTCAGTCTCAGGTTTGAGTACAGGTCACGAAAGAAATGCATATGGATTGTAATACATTTTGTCGCCGCTCTGTAGAGTGACCTTTCGATGACGTATGCAGAGTTCCAGAAAAACTGTAAGTCCACGAGAAAAGGTGTAGTCTGTTGGGTTTTACCCAAATCTATTCTCATAATGATCTGCAATTTTTGGGTAAAAGTAACCGGCAGATGAAAATAGTAATGCAACAGACAAATCGTGATTAATATAACAATTCATTAAAAAAAAAATCACTTTTTTCGCCAAACTTGTGAAGGCTAGTTCTTTTAAAGCGCACACTTCGCTATAATCTTGTGGCACTGGCGCGGCAGAATTAAGTGCACAGGTGGCCTTCCTGTTGACATTTGCTGCTCATCTCTCTTTACCGAGCTGATGTATTTGCGGAGCGACAGGCTGACTGCGGAGTACATGTGTCAAGTTACGGCCTTTGAGGGCAGTGGATTCGCTGGCTGGAGCACCGCGGTAAAGACGGACGGCCCTGCAGGGTATTCTTCGGCGGAGCCCATCGATCAGGCGACTTCCGCCCTCCCTGAGGTTTGTGTGTTGTTGTCATACAACACGAGCACGCCGCCCAATCGACTGGCATTTAGAGCTGGAAAGTAGAACTTTCTTTTTTCTTTCTTTCTAACTCAGTTACCTTGGAAGTGGGTCATGCTCATCAAAAACCGCACGTACGCACGCGCACGCGAGCGCGCTAAACAACACCCCCCCACCCCCACATGGAGTTATTGGAGATGTAAGATCGGTCAAAATGTTGTCATTTTAACCGGTTTGTGGAGTGCACCACGAGAGTTCAACAAGACAAACGATTAGCTTTGAAACATTTAGCGGTAATGTGATGAAATTTAATCTGAATCTAAGAGCAACCACTCACCAGCAACAAAAATATCACCCAGGCTTCAATTTCTTCTTAAAAAGATCAAAACATGTGATAAGTGGTTTGACGTTTATCCATACTGTGCCCTAGTTCGTCGTTATATACACTCGCTGTCAAGGGCTGAAACGTAGCATAAAATACTGCCGGGCAAAAGATGAAAGATGCTGTCGATGTACTAAAACATCTCATACTAGAGGATCATGTAACCAAGAACCTCTGTGCACTGAGTGTGGTGGTAAACACTCTGCAGCATTTCATGGTGGTAAAGCTAAAGTCCTAAAATCAGCATACAAGATTAAAGCCTCGCAGTACCGTCTCTTTCTGACGCGATGAAAATAGCAAAAGCGGAAGCAAGATAATCATAAATATTCAAATCTAATCAAAAGTCAGTGTCGTATAAACTATGCCCAAGCAGTATCTAGAGCTCTATGCATCCACAGCCATTGCTTGATTATGTAACAGACAATTATCCATGTTGTCAAAGCCCTCGGTAACAAAGATATATTGTGTGCGGCATCTGGTCTGTTCTCCATCTCCAAGAGCATTCATAAGGACATAGAAGCTGATGAAGTTAGCAAGGATCCACCAATGATAGCATCTATTACGCTGCAACTGCAAAGTCTACTTAATTCTGATAACAATCCAGTGCAACAATCTTTTCCCTCAGATTCTCCTTCAAAACGAAATATAATTCTCCAAACGATAATGGAGCGGCATTATGCAGTGTCGCCAGATTCAATTGCCCATAATGAAATGAATAGTAATCGTGCTATCTGCAATGGGCATGGTGTGAGACGGATCGTCTAGCAGTGTACTGCACAGAAAACTGCTGTTAGTTATCGTATCGTCAGGATCGTCCACTATGCTGTTGCCTAGGACCCGTCGTCCGACAGTGGCGAGTTAACGGAACGCTTCACTCCCGATGCAGACATCATGAGCCTTGCACATCGTTTCCAAGTTTGTCAGTACTGCAGCACTGGTAGCCACACAGGTTTGTTAGTTTCTGGTGCAGCACTGGTAGCCACACGTAGCGCACAGATAGATACACAAACAATACACTATATTTGTGGAGTTCAGTCGACGATAGCATACATATTTCATTGAAATAACTAATTGTTAAATGTTATGGAGAGTGGCCCCACTGGATCACATCAAATCAGTTCAGGGTGGCAACAGCTTCAATGGTAATAACACACCTGCAGCACACCTGTAGCACCTGTAGCAACTGGATCACCAACCTCGGACAGGTGATAGTCAATAGCATTCCATTCTGAACCAATAGCTGTCAATGTCTTCACACGGTAAAACAAGAAAGTATTGGATAATTGGAAAATGCAAACCTCGGAAACAAAATTCACATAGTAAGTACACCATTTCGGTGGATATTCAAAAACGCGCTTTAAAAATGCTAGTCACTCATGAGAATCACATGCTACAGGAGCGCAAAAAACAGCGCTATAAAAAGAAAAAAGAAATTAAAAGAAAAAAGGACCAATAATAATAATACCCATCATAATGTTATGACGTCGTATTCTCACTGACTGTACGTTCAGGAATCAGTCAGTCGCTGCTGTCCCTCTCTTATCCCCCCAACAACAACAACAACAAAAAAAAAACAACAAAACAAAAAAAAAACACACACACACACACACACACAAAACAAAAACCACACACACACACACACACACACACAACGTATAAATTTTGTGAATGGAATGCTGTTAATTATCACCTGTCCTTTCGTCGTTCTCTTCTGTTATAGAATCTGTTTACTTTGAATTATTTTACCCTTCGTCTTATTTCTTCCATATAGTCAATCTCTGACGCGCTGACCTCATCCTTGGACTTTCAATTCCCTTTCTGCTTGTTTTGATTTGCTGTCAAATCACTGATCAGGTCGGATTTTTGCATCGACGAAGACGAGGAATAGAAAGAGCAGGAAATCAACCTCTGTAATACAGAGCTCACAGGAGGGAAGAAGACTCCGCACTGCAAACGCAAAGCTGACACTAATGAACTCGCACTCAGCGTGTGCTGTGATACCACCTTCATCATGCGTCGCAGTATTTCTCCCGCCCGCGTCGTGTAGAGTTGAAATTCTATTGATTCTGCTTCCCCCAAAGGCGGATAACGAAAGTGTAAAGAAGAGCCCCCCCGGGTGTGGGGGTGGGGCGGTCCCGGGGCGCGGGGGGGTGGGGGGAGGGGGAAAAATCCGGGTATGGTCCTGGGCGAAATCGTTTGTGAAAGTAGCAAAGAGGGTTTCTGAGGTCCATAGCCGACGTTATGACAGAGATGTATGTTGCTTGTAATGAACGTCGCTATCTATTACCCGCTTCGGTTCAACTTTCCCTTGAAAAGTACTGGTTTACTAGACACTGCATGCCCCCGCTCCCCTTCTTTAAATGAATATAACACTCATAACATCTCAATGCTCTACTGGTCTAGCAGTGACAATGCAGAAGAGAAGAATCTTATTCACGCCAAACCTGATCGCCATCTACAAGAAACACACAATACACGCAGATAGGTATCTCTATTTTGTTTTTATTGTTTCCATAGAAAATAGCGTTTTGTTGCTGAAAGTTTTTGGATGGTTTGGTTAAACCTGTTTAACGCCGAGTTGTGTCCGAAGAAGTACATCGGGGACCGAGATCCCAGGAGGTGGGGGAAGAGGGAGACGCTACACCTAACGCTACACCGACACCACCAGAATGATTTCTGCATTAAGATGGTCAGCGATGAGAGCCATTTTAATATTTCATTAATTGTGAGGGACAAAGTCACAAGACAGTGTTCACAGACCACAACTTCTGAAGTGAAAGGAGAGCCGAAGCGGAATCGAACCGCGGTCCTTTTGTTTACCGGCCCAATGTCTTACCGCTAGGCTAAACTGGCTAACCTCCCAGAACCTCCCACTTTCCTTCCTTTCGGAAAAGTGGGTCCCTTTCAGGGCATCCACGGAGACAGCTTGGTGTTACAGAAATTTAAGAACGAATTAGGCTTGCAACGAACCGTAAAGGGGTTAGGAGCTGTGACCTACCAGCGCCCTTTCGGACACAAATTATGCTATTTCTGGTCATTGCGGGAGTTCTTTTTTCTGCACTTCCCCCCGAACTCTAAAAAGCTGTTGACTGTTTTATGAAATGAACGCAATGCAGCTGAAGGTAGCGGGCACTTTCGCATCCTTTTTGAGTTTTCACTGCTATGTCTGCGGTCTCCCAAATTCAAAGGAATTTTTGGCACCTCGGTTATTTTTTTTGATTGGTAGCAGGCGCGAAGGTTTTCCTGGGTTTACCGAGACCGCGCGCGGCAGGGGGACCCTCTGTCAACTGGCGGTTCCGGTCACAAATCGATAGCAGACGTTATCGGTACCATCTGGCCAGAAAGTGGGCCGACGGAAGGACAACCCGAGCCTATCATTCTATACAGTGTAGTGTGTGAGGGGTGTGTGTGTGTGTGTGTGGGTGGGTGGGGTATGGGGGCGCGCGTTTTGCATACAATCAGTTATGTTGAGCCCGTGGTACATTATTAGTTACTTGACTGATAATAATCTGTATCTAGATGTGTATTATTATGTGTGGTATATTATTTTGTATTGTTAGAACTTCGAGCCCCCTGCCCCTCCAACGTTTTCATGTCAAATAACAATAACAACAATAACAATCTACTTTATTCATCCCAGCGGGAAATTAAAACTGTCGTTCGATCGCACAACGAAGAACATATCTCAATAATTCTAAGTCATGAAACACACGCACATACATTCTTAGACGTACGCCCCCTTTCTCAATCTGCATACACTAATAGAAAACCCCCAAAATTACCTGGAATAATGCTTTCTCTGTTAAACCAAAACGTAAAACTCTCAAATTAAATAAAAATCATTAGGTTCACACACCCCCAAACCCCTCCCTTAGAAAGTTATCATCCTCAACAGACGTCTTGACGATGCGCACACTCAGTTAATGACTGGTATAATTTTCTTTAAAAAACTGACACAGCCGAGGGTAAAAACGAGGCTTTATAACGGTTTGTATTTGTTCTCGAGTAAAAATCTTCCACTCCTGTTGCTACGTCTGCTATCAAAGTAGTGTCTCAGTGGGTGTGTAGGGTCGTTTAATATTTGCATTAGTTTCTGTACAGTCTCTTTTCATTTATTATTGTTACTGTTGTTATTGTTATCTGACATGAAAGCGTTGGAGGGGCAGCGGGCTCAAAGTGATAGATAATCATCACTCTGTCTGTCTGTGGCCTGGAAGATTCAGATTAACCGCCCAAAATTACACATTGTTGTCTTGTTACATAAAGAAGCATTCAGTTTGAATCTTTTGTGTTTTGACTGATATTTTGACGCTACAAACTTTGCTTGGACACTATTTGTTTTATTTCGTGGTGCTACTCCGTCATCGCACGAAAAGTAAGTCTGTAATGCCAAAACTGATTGAACTTAATAATGACGACCCGATCAGCTGACTGCCAATATTTATATGTCAGGATGACGTTTGTCATTTTAGAGCTTGACTGGTGCTCATTTCTGTTCTGCTTGTTCTTGCTCGTTTTTGTTCCTGTTCTGGTTTATTTTTGTTCTCTCGTTCTTCATATATTCTTCTAAACATTTTCTTCTTGGCTCTTTGATTTTTGTTTATTTAGAATTTTTGTTTTTGTTTTTCCTGTCTGCTTTTTGTTCGTGTTCTACTTATTCAATTTTGCACTCATTTAAAAAGATATTTTCTGTTTGCTTCATATGTTTTTGTCTCTGTCTGTTTTCGATCATCTTGTCTTAGTTTGTTCTTAATTCTGTCTGTTTTGTTCATTTTGTCTGTTAGTATTCTAACCTTGTTGTTGTTTTTTAATATATTTTTGTTTGGCTTCAGGGCTTATCTCGTGTGTTTTTTTACTTGTTGTTTGTGTTCCTGCTCCACTTGTGTGGTTTTCGCCCTGAAGTGCAGTTGGTGGGCATCACAATCCAAGAACTGACTAACTAGTTGATTTTTGTTCTGCTACTCTTCTTCTCTTTTCTCGTTCGGGAAAGAGCCTCTTTAAAACGAGACAGGAAGGGGAAGAGGGGGGTGGGAGCTAGGCGCTGTGTGAAACCCTGCACCAATAAAAGCGTGCTGCCATTTTCCCTTCCGCCGTATTTGAGTGTGGCCTTTGTTCCTTCTTTTTAGATAGCTTTGTTGACTGTGGTGAGAGTTATTGTGTGAGGGTGGTGCTGTGTTTGTGTTCCCTGGACATCAGTGTGTGTGAGTGATTGTGTTCGCTGGACATCAGTGTGTGAGCATTTCTGTGGTTGTGGCGACAAGCTCTACCCACTGGGTAGAGCCATATTTCCAAGCAGCCCTCCTTCCGCTAGGGAATGGAGGAACACCAGAAGGACCCCCCCCCCCCAGGGAAGAACCGGGGAGCCGAGAGGACTCACTGGGAGAGAGCCGGCAGAACCTGGCAGCAAACCCCCCCAGAGCCCGACAGAGGCTCCAAAGGACCTAGAGTCCGAATTTATCACCCCTCGCAAGCGAGGAAAGAGACGGCTGTCAAGCGACAGCTCCAACTCGGAGGGAGAGAGCCTGGACTCTCGAACTCCGCTCAAAATGACCAGAGTGGGAGAGGATGTG
>JABMCL010001478.1:137500-174679 GCA_018857735.1 Alviniconcha marisindica | reverse complement strand
CACCATCACCAAAAAAGTGAACTCCTGCCTCGGCCTGCTGAGAAGAAACTTGAGGTCCTGTCCAGAAGAATACAGAAGAACAGCCTACCTGGCACTGGTCAGGTCAGTTCTTGAATACAGCGCTGTGGTCTGGGATCCACACCAACAGAGAGACACTGAGAAGCTGGACGATGTTTAGTGTCGCGCAGCCCGTTTTATTAAACAGGATTACAGGTCTCACCAGCCTGGCTCTATAGCAAAGATGCTGAAGGACCTGAACCTGCCATCTCTACAGGACAGACGAAGAGAGAAGCGCCTCGTCTTCCTCTACAAAATTGCCGCAGGTCTCATCCCAGCCATTCCAGAAGAATGCTTTCTGACACCTGTGTGGAACAAGAGGCAGATCAAGATCACCAGTAGATCTGACTTCACCTCCAGCAGCAGCATCAGGAGGTTCGCCAGAAACAACAGCCGCTGCTTCTCCTTGGGCAGTGCAAAAACAGACACCTACAGAAACAGCTTCCTCATCAGAACTGTTTCTGACTGGAACAACCTCACAGAAGAAGTGGTGTCTGCAAAGTCGGTGGCGGAATTTCGATCCCTCACCTCAACTCAACATTAAGTGCTCTCCCCGTTTTTCCGTTGACATTTATGCCAGGACATGGCCCAAGTCGACGTAACCATCAAGATCAAGATCATGTGCTGTGGCCAAAAAATTAGAACTATGACAGATGTCCAAAACGATGCCATACTTAACTATCATAAACACTGGATACTGGACACTCTTCCTGGATACTTTCTAACTGCCTCTTTACCACATGCTGAAAGTATTAGCATATTCATAAGTCTTTAGATACAGAAATTTATATTTATGTGATATTTGAACTGCTTCTCAAGGCTCTGGTTGATTTATTCAAAAGTTGGAAAATAGTTTTGTTATTCAAAACTGTTCAGAGCAAAAACCAAAACGATGCTGTACATCTGTCACTAAATACAAACTGAAATAAACATAATTGAATCCATGCAGTTCAGATGCATTGGAAAGAACAAGACATCCTCAGTAAAGATATGTAAAACTCAAAGCATGTGTACATCCTGCAGAATAGCTAAGCAAACCCAACAGGGCATTGAATAACAACAAAAACAGGGGCAAGAACTCAAACGTAAAGTAAACAGGAGGCACTGGGAAACAAAATGTGAAGAATCGACAGTCCTTAAAACACACAACACACCCACATTTATTACACAGTAGACATGCATTACACACTGATCTGCAAATAAGTATGCTGTTTTTTTCCTCCCTACATTTGTGCATGCACACATGCACATACACATTTGTGCACACGCACAGTATTACACAGCCTTTTATTTAATACCTTTTCCAAAAGTTTTGAAGAAAAGTCTTGAGTAGTGTATGATAAATCCAAGAACAAAAAACTAAAAGTAACATAAACTTGATCATTTGTCAGATTTGTGTAAACTTCCACATATATGTAGTTCACAACCAGATGTACATCAATTAGAAATTATAGATCACACATACATGCATCAGAATGTCACTTTTGTGGAAGGAATTCAGAATTTATCTTGTGCATAAATTATGGCAAGTACTGGCATAAACATTGTCAATTATATCAGTGTGTAATATGCATCAAAAATGCAAAACTCATTCAAAGTGGTCACAGAGATTCACAAATAGATACCCCTGTATCCATGTATTGCTGAAAACTAACTTGAACTATGTAAGTGAGTAAGTTGGGGTTTTTACGCCCAGGCCCAACCCATACAGTTATTTTCAGGGCGACTTGAACTAATGTCAAGTTTTAAATTTTAAGGACACAATGTGGAAACCCCGTTTGGGAACGTTCCAAATAGCAAAATGAAATAATGCAATCAGCATTATCTCCCTTTAATTTTTTTTTTGCACATGCGCCGGTACTAAGCAACATCACGTACACACACACATGCACACACAAAACCAAAAGGTTCACTTACGGATTTCTGTTTGTTCCAAAGCTTCCAATACAATGTTTGTTGCGACGCCTTGTACCCTGATGGTGAACTTGCCCACTGAAAATGACAACAACAAAAAGAAGAAATAAAAATATTTAAAAAAGAAGAAGAAGAAGAAACTGTATCATTAAGAAACAGCTTCCATATAGGACTGAATACTATGGACTATGTGCTTTTAGTTCCATTTTGATTCAATACCAAATCGACTTTGATTTTTATCCAACACACATAGTACTTGCTCAAATTACCCCAGCAAATCATCCCTCACTGGTCCGACTGACAAATTCTATATAAAAACATAAAAATAAACTCCTTAATTTAAATTTCCTTTATCCTGAAAATTCCCACACATTTTCAAATGAAGTAGCCATGATTATTTTACACTTGTCTGCAGAAAAAAGCAAGCAGCTGTCACTACCTAATTAATAAAACAATTCACAAACTACCTTTCAATAATGATACTTAAAATACTAGTTATTGCACCTGTCTTGATGTGAAGCCCATGGAAAACTGCGATGGATGCCCTCTCTTTGGCAGAGGGATACAGACGCACACGAGTAATACCCTGTAGTTCAGCACCTGTTGACAAAATCTAACATGGAATCACATATGCCATGCCTTGCAGCTTGATGATCAGCACCTGTTGACAGAATGTAACACAGATGCATGCACTAACGTCCACCCAGTAACTCTACAAATGACAGAATTTAACACTGATGCACACAGACAATACTTTATTCCTCAGCACATGTTGACAGAATGTAATACAGACATACGCAGGCAATACTCTGTAACTCAGCACCTGCTTACAAATGCAACACAGGTGCATGCACCAATGTCCACTCAATAACTCTACAACTGAGAATTTATAACACAAATAATACTTGATTACTCAGCACATGTTGATAAGGGTAGCATATATATATACTATGGCTTTACATATCAATACCTATAATCGCACCTGCTTACAGAATGCAACACAGGTGCATGCACCAATGTCCACTCAATAACTCTACAACTGACAGAATTTATAACACAAATAAATACTTGATTACTCACACATGTTGATAAAGGGTAGCATATATATAATATATATATAAAATAATATATATATATATATATATATATAACATAGCAATACTTTATAACTCGGCACTGCTTACAGAATGCAACACAGGTGCATGCACCAATGTCCACTCAATAACTCTACAACTGACAGAATTTATAACACAAATAATACTTGATTACTCAGCACATGTTGATAAAGGGTAGCATATATATATATGCATAGGCAATACTCTATAACTCGGCACCTGCTTACAGAATGCAACACAGGTGCATGCACCAATGTCCACTCAATAACTCTACAACTGACAGAATTTATAACACAAATAATACTTGATTGCTCAGCACATGTTGATAAAGGGTAGCATATATATATACATAGGCAATACTCTATAACTCAGCACCTGCTGACAGAATGCAACACAGGTGCATGCACCAATGTCCACTCAATAACTCTACAACTGACAGAATTTATAACACAAATAATACTTGATTCTCAGCACATGTTGATAAAGGGTAGCATATATAATATATATATATACATAATATATTTAGTATATATTACTATATAATTTACATAGGCAATACTCTATAACTCGGCACCTGCTTACAGAATGCAACACAGGTGCATGCACCAATGTCCACTCAATAACTCTACAACTGACAGAATTTATAACACAAATAATACTTGATTACTCAGCACATGTTGATAAAGGGTAGCATATATATATACATAGGCAATACTCTATAACTCGGCACCTGCTTACAGAATGCAACACAGGTGCATGCACCAATGTCACTCAATAACTCTACAACTGACAGAATTTATAACACAAATAATACTTGATTACTCAGCACATGTTGATAAAGGGTAGCATATATATATATATATATAATAGGATCAATACTCTATAACTCGGCACCTGCTTACAGAATGCAACACAGGTGCATGCACCAATGTCCACTCAATAACTCTACAACTGACAGAATTTATAACACAAATAATACTTGATTACTCAGCACATGTTGATAAAGGGTAGCATATATATATACATAGGCAATACTCTATAACTCAGCACCTGCTTACAGAATGCAACACAGGTGCATGCACCAATGTTCACTCAATAACTCTACAACTGACAGAATTTATAACACAAATAATACTTGATTACTCAGCACATGTTGATAAAGGGTAGCATATTATATATATATATATATATATATATATATATATATTATATATATATATACATAGGCAATACTCTATAACTCGGCACCTGCTTACAGAATGCAACACAGGTGCATGCACCAATGTCCACTCAATAACTCTACAACTGATGAATTTATAACACAAATAATACTTGATTACTCAGCACATGTTGATGAAGGGTAGCATATATATATACATAGGCAATACTCTATAACTCGGCACCTGCTTACAGAATGCAACACAGGTGCATGCACCAATGTCCACTCAATAACTCTACAACTGACAGAATTTATAACACAAATAATACTTGATTACTCAGCACATGTTGATAAAGGGTAGCATATATATATAGGCAATACTCTAGAAACTCAGCACCTGCTTACAGAATGCAACACAGGTGCATGCACCAATGTTCACTCAATAACTCTACAGCTGACAGAATTTATAACACAGATAATACTTGATTATTCAGCACAAGTTGATAAAGGGTAGCATATATATATACATAGGCAATACTCTATAACTCAGCACCTGCTTACAGAATGCAACACAGGTGCATGCACTAATGTCCACTCAATAACTCTACAGATGACAGAATGTAACACAAATAATACTTGATTACTCAGCACATGCTGATAAAAGGTAGTAGATATATACAAAGGCAATACTCTATAACTCAGCACCTGTTGACAGAATATAATAATAATAATAATTTATTTTATATAGTGCCTCAACAACAATTATATGAGCTCTTAGCGCTGTACAGATCAACAAATGCAATAAAACACACATCAGTATGTATAAAACAACAATTCTCTATCTATACATATTTCAATACACGCATATTCAAGATTCATTTTAAAACATAGCATTTAGAATAAAAATACAAATTCAGACATTAAAACAATCTGCAAGTAATGCATTTCACACACACGCACGCACACACATACACACTCACACACAGATTATCTCTCTCTCTCTCCCTCTTTCATGCACACACACACACACATCCACGTGTGCATCCACAACGGAGTATACCACTTTGAGAACACGTAGCTTATTTAACACATTTAACAACAATCAATATCTAATCACAGATAAATAAAAGCAGCATAACTCGAACAATGTTTACAGCGTTGTTTTCAGGTTAAATGAAGTAAAATATGATAAAACATAATAAATCTAAAACTAGTAATAAAACAAATATACATAATTCATTTGCTTTGAACCATATCTCATCTCTCTAAATGAAATAAAATATGATAAAACATAATAAATTTAAAACCAGTAATAAAACAATTATACATAATTTTATTTATTGTGTGCCCTTTCTCATCCTCATCCTCCTTTCTCTCTCTCTTCTCTCTCTCTTTCTCTCTCCCCCCTCTCTCTCCCAATCTCTCCCCACCACCACCACCCTCTCTCTCACTCTATGACAGGCGTTTCGTGAACGGATACATCTTTAGTTGTTTTTTTAACGTGACCAGACACTGGCTCTGTCTGACGTGCACAGGGAGTGAATTCCAAGTAGCTGGAACATACACAGAAAACAATCTTTTTCCGTAAGTATTCAGAGAGAAACGTGGAACAACTAAGAGGGAAGAGTCTTGAGATCTTAGAATTCTAGTGGGTTTGTAAGTTTGGAGAAGCTCACACAGATAGGAGGGCATAGCAACAGAGTTGAGGCATAGGTAGCATAAGGTAGAGACCTTGTATTCTATCCTAGCTTTAACAGGCAGCCAGTGAAGTATTTTTAAGAATGGAGTAGCGCTTTCACGCCATGGTTTATGAAGGACGAGTCTGGCAGCACTATTCTGTATGCGTTGAAGCTTTGCAAGTTTGTGATCAGGAAGGCCAGCCAAAAGAGAATTACAATAATCAAGACAGGATAGAATGAAGACTACAGCCAATGTATTTGCAGCATCAACAGTCAGAAAAGAACGGATCTTACTGATTCTATGAAGCTGGAAATATAAAACTTTACACAACTGATTCACCTGCATTTCCACTGAGAGAGACTCATCCAAGAATACACCAAGATTCTGTACTGATTTGGAGAATTCAATCTCACAGTCCTGAAAAACCATCAAGTTGGTGCTGACCTGCTTTAGCTTTGACTTTGACCCAATGGCAGTGAGTTCAGTTTTGTCATTGTTCATCTTAAGTTTATTTTCTTTCATCCTGATACCCACTTCTTCTATGCTAGATGTCATGTCTCTAACCAGGCTAGAAAACTCTGAAGGTGCAGCTGAATCATGTAGCTGCGAATCATCAGCAAAAAAATGGTAAATGGTACCTAACTGCTAGATAACGGAGCCCAGGGGCTAGGTTTACACAGTGAACAGAATGGGTCCAAGGACCAAACCCTGAGGCACACCATACTTCAAGGTTGATGGAGCGGACTAAACATCATTCACAAGGACAGACTATGTGTGATTTGACAAGTAAGACTCAAACCAACCAAGAACAGTTCCAGTACAGCCGAAAGTAGAGGACAACCGCTGACTCAAAATGACATGGTCTATTGTGTCAAATGCTGCCGAAAGGTCGAGCAGTGACAGGATAGACACGTGACCATCATCAGATGCCTGAAGGAGGTCATTCACCACACGCAATAGAGCTGTTTCCGTACTATGACACTTCCGGTAGGCCGACTGGAACGGCTCCAGGAGGTTATGAGTCTCAAGGTGGGTCATCAGTTGAGTGAGGACAACACGCTCAAGAACCTTTGACAAAAACGGCAAATTTGACACCGGACGATAGTTTTTCAGAAGTTCAGGGTCTAGATTAGACTTCTTCAACAATGGTTTCATGACGGCGTGCTTGAAACACTGTGGGACAACACCAGAAATCAAAGAGGCGTTGACAATATCTGTTGTAACAGGAATCACTTCGTCCAAGCAGTCAAGAAAGAGGGGTGAGGGGATCGGGTCAAGATCACAGATTTCTTTGGCATCTTAAGAACTATTTGCTTAACGTGTTCTGAACTGATGGCATGGAAAGTTTCAAGCGGAATACCAGAAAAAACGACAGAGTCTGCACAACGGGGCGTTGAGTCCAGATTACTCTGGATTGTCTCTATCTTTTCAGTAAAAAATTCGTTGAACTTACTGGGAAGATTTACGGGGGAAATATTGCCTGGCAGGACAGTGTTCATGGACGTGTCCATCATCTGACCGCTCAGACAAAACAGTTCCTTGGACGAATTGGCAGTGACAATTTTTTCACACAAGAACTGTTTCTTTGCGTTCCTGATCTGTCGATTTACAACATTGCGACAGTGAGAGTAAATCTGATGGTGAACTTCAAGACTCGTCTTATGCCACTGTCGCTCGGCATATCAACATTGTTGCTTGGCCTGCTTTATTTCCTGGGTCATCCAAGGCGCGGACATACGGTCTGTCACTCGCCGCGTGACAAGCGGCGCATGTTTGTCCAAAAGTTCATGTAGACACGCATTGTAAGCACAGACTGTGTCAGCGGCGCCAGAGACAGCTGGAAACGCTGACAAAACATCGGTCTGAAAGTTATCAATGTTCAAAGCTCTCACATTTCGCAATCTCACTTCCTTTGTCATCTTTCCTGGCTTTCTGAAATGCAGCGCAAAAGAAATCACAAAGTGGTCTGAAATGAGTTTATCAACAACGCAAAGTTCCTCAACGTCCACAACCCTGTTGGTGATGAGCCAGTCTAGTGTATGGCCACGACGGTGAGTGGGGACATTGACAAGTTGCTGTAAGCTAAGATTGTGCAGCAGTTTTTTCAGGTCAGCAACAGAAATATCAGAGTCAGAGTCAAAATGAAAATTTATGTCGCCAAGAACAAAAAGTCTGTCGCATGAGACGTAAGACTCAAGTAGATCTGGGAACTCGTCCAGGAACATCTTGTTGGACAGCTTGTTCTTTCTGCTAGGTGGTGGGTGGTAAACCCACAGGAACGTCACTGACTGGTCTTGATAGCAGTGGCGCGTTTCACACACCTCGAATGATTTGAAAGCCAAGTCCTTTGTTGACACTTTAACACAATCCACCAAACTGTTTCTGAACAACCCAGCAAGTCCACCCCCTGTGCCATTAGCCCTAGGTACAGATTTCAAAGTGAAACCAGGTGGTGTCACTGCAGCCATTTCACACTCATTGCCTGTAGGCCTAAACCACGTTTCTGTCAGGAAGACGAAGTCATAACTGCCCTGTGTGATCAGGTCGCACACGTCGTCAGTCTTGTTTCTGCACGATTGTGAATTAAAACACATTACCTTAAAACACTGTGTTTTGTCTTGAATGCATGGACTGGTGTCGATCTGAATCAAGTTCAAAGGATTGCACTCACGGGTACTGTGATTTTCACTGTGAAAATGAGGACTTGCCTGTAGGTCTGCATTTTTCTCGAAAACGCTTGCGCGTCGCTGTGGCACTGTGGTCTGTTCGGTGGGACAAACCGATGCGGCGCTCTGCGGATGTGCAGCTCCATCACAGACGACTCGTATTTTCCGCTGTTTGCGTCAACCCCCTCTACATGAGCGCCTCAACGAAAGGTGGTGTCCGATCCCCAGCTCTTGAAGGCGAGAGATCAGCAAGGGGTCGAGTAGGCCTGTCCCAGGTTTGCAAGACAGAAGCTGGTCCCGCTCGTAGTGACGAATGGGTTCAGTATAACTGAACACAGAAGCGCAGGTATCGGTGTCTTGGTCATCCTGAGTACTGACACCGAGCGGTGTATGTGTGGAGTGAAGCACGTGCAAATACTGGTCACTGCCTTCAGCCAGCAATGGCTGCCACTGAGCGATCAAGTTAAGTGTCAGTTGCAGAAACAAACAAAGCAATTCTGGATCCCATAGGCAGAGACGCACAAAAAAATATACCTGTAGGTAGTCCAATCCATGACGGAAACACTACACTTATCAGCGAAATTAAACAATGGTCTAATTTCCACGAAAAGTAACATACACTGCCGAGACGAGACACACAGCAGCCTGTCAGGCGTGTGAACTCAACTCAACTCAATATAACCCAGATGCACATAGGCAATACTCTATAACTCAGCACCTGTTCACAGAATGTGATAGATGCACACAGGCAATAATCTATAACTCAGCACCTGTTGACAGAATGTAACAGATGCACACAGGCAATACTCTGTAAGTCAGCATATGTTAACAGAATACAACACAGATATACACTGTCAACATTCTCTGTAACTGAGCACCTGTTACCTGAATGTAATACAGATGGCACATGGTCAACACTCTATAACTCGTCAGCTGTTGACATAATACAACACAGATGCACATGAATAATACTTCCCTAACTGAATAACTGCTGACAGAATGAAACACAGACACCTGTAAACAAGTCATACCCTTTAACTCAACACTTGCTGACAGATTATAGCACAGATACACACAGGCAACACCTAGTAACTATTGCTCAGCACCTGTTGTAAGGATGTAACACAGGTGCACATCAGCAATGCCATGTATCTCATTGCCTGTTGACAGACTGTCACCAAGAGAAGAGATAGTTTAATCATTGCTCTCTGCAACTTTGTGCCCATTTACAGTGCATGTTACAGTCAATACATGAAAGACTGACTCATGACTGTGTTGCATATATATATATAAACAATATTGTGCATGCAGATGCACATAAAACCCAGTGTTTTTTTTCAAAGCAAGAAAAATAAATGCTTTTTACATGTAAAATCATAAAAAGTTGAAGAATAACATTCGTGCTCAAAGAGCAAGATGCAAGAAAAGATCACTTACATTAAAAAAAACATTTTTCTCCATCCTTGACAAGACAAGAGAACAGGCAAAGAGGCTTGCCAATTTGAATATTTTCAGTATTGCAGCCACATACACACACCCATTCACCCCCCTCCCCTAAGCCCCCCCCCGCCCCCCCCCCAATCCCACAATTCATGCATCAGGGCATTTCTGCTGTACCTTCAACCTTGACCTCCACTTCGTCAGTGACCCTAGGGTTAGACTGGACGCTGAAGTCTGGCAGTTCTTCATTAGCATAACAGTAATGTGCGGGAGCCACCAACCACTCAAGCAGAGTCAACGGGTACACTGCACAACAACAACAAAAACAAGTCGCTGATGTCTTTCATGCCTTTTACGTTCAACTCTAAACAAATGTTCACAAAGATGTTCCAAAACTTGTGAACAACTCTCTATCACACAGAATACATTATGGGGCAGAGCTGCCTACTCCATCCTCAATGGGCACTACAACACCTCTAGCACCACGGCAATGCAGGAAGCACTGAAGTGTCCAACATCTCAACATCAGCAGCACTCTGTGTGCTTCACCATGCTCCACAAGATCGCAAACACCCCCCTGAGCTGACGTCCCCAACCAAGCACTGGAAAACATGACGCTGCACCTTGAAAATGAGTGAAGTTGTTGTTGTACTCACAATGGACACACTTTCTTCCACCAAACATTGCCTGGAATGAGTCAACCCCTCCCTTGCCAAGGTTGTGAAGGTAACCTGATTCAAAACTGTAAACTGACTACTGGTCAAATGCTTTCTCACTTTCTTCCCCCATACACTATACAGTAAGCATCAGGAACGTGCTGCCCTCGAGGCTGTTGAGGCACCATCTCATGGCACTTTCATTTTGCAGAAAATGAACCAGCAATTATGTTTCTTTTGGTAGGGGGAGAGGGAGTGTGAAGGAGGGGGTGGAGGTGGGGGGGGGGGGGGGGGTGCTACACTGTACAACCACAATGCAATACTGATCTTGCTGTTGGTGGTATTATCAAGGGTCATAAGCAGAAAAATAACAAAATGTTCAGCTTGATTTCAGAATTTCTTTTCCCTCTCTCTCCCTCTCCATGTACTGTTGTGCTGCATGAGCATATGTGACAGAACACTCAAATAACACAACATAAAGTGAAACAAACAAACAAACAAACCAAGCCTATGGCTAGTATAGCACAGCCTATGATAAACAGAAATCAGCTTATATTCAATGTGCTTAAAAATCAAAATCAAGACTGCAGGCTTGAAACTCACCTTTTCTCCTCTCTGCTTGTATGACTTGATATAATTCTGATGCATCTACTGGATCATCTATCTGCAATCAAAAACCGCCATCTCAGTGTATATATATATATGTCTAAAAAGAATGTCTGAGTTTTTCATTTTTTCTCACTTCATGCATTTTTGTGTTTCATTAATTTGTGGTCAAATTCACTCTGCAAAAAACTGCCTATAAAAGAAAAGGACACCATCCCTTGGAAAAGACAGTTGCAATGGTGCTGAACCATTACATGTTGACCATAATCAAGGAAAAAGCAGCTGCAATATGGTTGCCAGATCTAGCCACAACTGGCTAAGAAAGCTGGACAGCAGAAAGGGTAGCAGCAATACGGTAGGTATACATTTTGGTAGGGGGAGAGGGAGTGTGAAGGAGGGGGGGGGGGGGGGGGGGGGGTGCTACACTGTACAACCACAATGCAATACTGATCTTGTTGTTGGTGGTATTATCAAGGGTCATAAGCAGAAAAATAACAAAATGTTCAGCACTTAATCCCTTTTCAAAAATCAAAATCAAATCCCAACTGAATTGAAAAAGCAAGTTAGACTGAAAGCAATGAAAACAAGCAAATATTTCCATATATATGTGTGCTTCATTTCTTTGTTCTATCAATAGTTACACATCAGAAGTAATTCCTTGTTTTCTGTTTTTCTGATTTGAATTTGAGCTCCTCAGGGTGCAGCCATGTTGGTTCGCTCTTTCCCAATGAAGAGCAGAAAAAGACTGGCTCGTGAGGTATTTGTTACTTTTGACACAAAATGGGAGACATCAATTGCCTGATGACTACTGGGTGGTTTGGTGAAGCTGGTTTGCATGAGTGAATGCCTTTTGTAATCTTTTGCACAAGAAGTCGTGAGAGGTCGTAGCATCACTTCCAGGCCGATTTCTGAGTAGGCGTTGCTTTACATTGTGTATAACAATGGAAGTTGAACCTAGAATTGTGAAGCAGTACAAATGCCAACACTGTTGCAGTTGCAAAAATTACTGGGGAAAGGCGATGGAGGGTGGAAAAAAAGTGTCTTTGCATCATTTTTTTGGCTAACCAGAACATTGCGAATTTGTGGAAAAAAATGTATTCTGGGGCATCCTATAGCATGAGCAACTAGTTATTGCTTGTTGCCAGACACATTCTGACTACGGGCCTCCAAAAATGCCTTTGAAGTTGGCAGTGTAAAATTAGCAAATTCACTGTCACCACCTTTCACTGTGAAGAAAGTACATACCGGAAGTAAAAGCAGCCAAGGGACTGAATCGACGCCAGGCAAAAGTCAAGGGAGTTAAAACCCCTGCCTGAACCGCCCAATAGACACTGAGTCTAGCTTCAGCCCTGAGACTAGACTACAAGACCAGCCACCTAGTCTTCAACTGCCAGACTACAAAATGGGAGAAACTGTTTAGTAAGGTTTCCAACCTGCAACTTCTCAGTCCTAAATCTATCAGTGCTAACAAAAGGTGTATGCATACAGTACACATTTCCATGCAGTCAATCTTACAAATGTCAGATTTTTATACCTTCAGTTTATTTTTAGTCATAATTAATGTTATATTCCTGGAAGTTTTTCTTGATCAATGCATATTAAACAAACTTACAAATATTGCTATATCCAGCTCCGTCATATCCATCAGTTTGCTGTATGTATTGAAGCCCTGTGGAAATCAGAATTAGAAGATTACATAATTAGAAGATTACAAAAGAACACCACAGTAAAACTGCAGAGTACAAAACTATCACAGAAACTATCAAATGATTTACACATGGCTGTTTTGGAAACATTTTTATTTACGTGATTTTCCGTCAGTTCATTCTTGGATTTTAATGTCCCATGAACCGCATAAGGTCACCTCAGGAGGAATCACATATTCAGAAATCTTTTACACCAGTTCAAAACAAAAGTCATTAAACCACAGGCATGTCTCATTCATTGCTACAATGTTGAAAACCAACCATCCATCCATCTATCAATGCACAAAAATACACATTCCGTTGCCTTTTATATTCTGCAGGCACTCACCATGGGAACCTGCTTAAATTACTTGTGACTCTGAGCTGGGTAACCTATTTTATTCTGTGGTCTCACACGTGACATTGTGTTATCCAAAACTAACACAGTGAAAAAGTTGGGAGAGAATTTGGAAAAAGTAAAGGTGAATGGATCAAGATCAAAATTAAGGCATGGAAGAAATTCCGTGGCAGTGGGTGAAGCATGCATGGCTATATTCTAGCGTACTCCGGGCTTCAAAGGGGAAAACATTTGTCAGCTCTGGGTTCTCAACAGAGAGGACCTTAATTTCTGCATCTGCCATACTCTACTGCAGGTCCTGAAGTACACATCAAATCAAGTAGCCCACAGTTTGCACTTTTTCTCCAGTTTGTGTTTCTTCATTTTAACTTCATTTATTGCATTTCAAATCCTCATGGATTCATATAACAACAAACTGATCTGAATCTGACTTGCACAACAGCCTACAAAATTGAAAAAGATAATTTATGTTTTCAATAAAGGCATCAAAGGCAGCCTGCAAAATTGAATACGATCATTTACCTCTCCAACTATGGCATCCCCCAGATGCTGCTTCTGGCAGGAGTGGAAAATGTCCAAGACTCGACTATCAGCCCCATGGAGGCGCAAACCCTGAAAACAGATGGAGTTGCCGCCGTGGTTGTCCTCAATGTACAGGCGCACGAAGCGGACAGTCACGGTGAAACCTGTGAACGTCTGTTCCACGCCTGAAAATAAAGACAGGTAAAGAGACAAAGTAAGGGAAGGCATTCAAAACTGTAACTTAAGCATGAGGTCATGCCAAGTCAAATTTACAATACTGTTACAGTATGATATCCCATGCACAGAGAAGAGTGCCATGATTTTCAAAAAGATAGCTGGGTATGGAAAATGTCACTGAACTGTCTGATGAATCTCACATTTTAAATAAAGAAACAGTTAGACAAACATGAATAAATCTTGTACTGTACTGCATTTTCCATGGTAAATCACACCTACAATGCTTAGCAAATTAAGTCAAAACTGGGACCACAGCATATACACCACTCACTTATGAGGACCAGTCAGTCAAATGTGTTATTCAGACCCGTTAGTCAGCATTTTGTAATGGCTTTATGGCTGGATGTAAAGCAACACTGAACATGAATTCCTGATTTTGTTTTTATCGACTGTTTGTTCAGATCCATAAAAAATACCTTTGTTCACAACTGCAGTAAAATAAGCATGCTCACCAGGTTCTTTTGGGTTCGAGCTACCAAGACGCTTACATGTGTGGGCGGTGAAGGTTGTCCATGGACCTCTGGAGAAAAAATGGTTAGCACCCTGTGTACAATAATCCATAACTGAAACAGCAACACATTATTTTGTTTGTTCCACTTCTCTTCGCTGCATGATAATAGTAATACCAATGTGCTGACCATGGACCTCTGGAGAAAACAAAAAAGGGGTAAAAACTCTTGTGTGCAATGAATCCACAACTGAAAGAGAAATAGCCTACAACAATTTACAAGACAGTGAAGAACAAGGAATAAAATATAGCCACAACAAGACAACTAACTCACCAAGAAACATGCCAATGGCAAAACCGTGTGCACGCACACATGCGTGTGTGTGTATGTGTGTGTGTTGACTCCCACCATGTTCCTTGTAAAGTGCTCAAAGCTTTTTAAGAATTTATGTTCTAAAAATGATCTCCAGGCACAGGAAGTTTAAAAAAACACTGATTTTAATTAGACAACTAAAAATATTTTGTGTTTTGTATTGTGCTGTCCAATTAAAATCATTGTTCTCAACTTTACGTGTTTTGATCTCATTTTAGAATGCTAGCAGTCATGTTTATTTCATTTTTTTCTAAAAATGATGGTTACAAAATGGCTGGTTACTGCAGACACGGATGTCAAGCAAAAGCTAATTAACCTGCATCAAGTGCCTGCGATCTTTCTGTACACTAGTAACAGAACAAACATTCCCTCACTTCACTGAATCTGCAGCCTGGAGCTCAAAGTTCTGCACCATCTTTGGGCTGTCCCTGTAACAGAAGACCACATCAAACAATTGTACAGTGTTTGCCAGCCAGTCAGTCAGACGAACATTGGAACCATTTCAAAGGCAACGTTGGGGAAACTTCTGAGAGATGGGGTGGAGCGCATATTGGCTTTTCTGACGGCATAGATACCATCTTGAACTGAACTGAATTGAAGTGAACTGCCAGCCATACATATGTGCATGTAAATGTTTAAAGGGGAACTGAAGCAATGACACAACACTGCTCCTATCAACAGAAATGGAAAACAAAATAGTCACACAGCAGTTTTTCACTCAGTTACTGTTCCTCTGTTAAAAATCAACATTTCGAAGCTGCGGAGACATGACCATAAGCGCTGCCATTTTGTGACCAGCAGTCTGAGTCAGTGACATCATGAACAAGGCTGGAATGCACAGCAAAAGTATCAGCTACATCATGAGACAATCTTTTCCTAATTTTCACTGACAGAGAGCAAACCAACATAGCTGTGTCCAGAAGAACTGAACTTTGAAGCAAAACAGTCCTTTTGTATAAAATGACAAAACAACTGACTGAAGCATGCAGATGGAAACATTTAAACATTTTCTATTTTTTCAGACAATTCTTAGAGCAGACTTTCTGGAATAAAACCTATACGCAGGTCACAACTCACCACCCAATGATGGTAACTCCAGTGATGATGTGCGGAGAGCCCAGATCCAATACTGTCCATGCATCATGCAGCTCAGGTATCACCCAGAATGTCAGTGGGTTATCTGTAATGAGGTGAAAAGCCTCACTAATGTCAGTGGGTTATCTGTAATGAGGGGAAAAACCTCACTAATGTCAGTGGGTTATCTGTAATGAGGGGAAAAGCCTCACTAATGTCAGGGGGTTATCTGTAATGTGGGGAAAAGCCTCACTAATGTCAGGGGGTTATCTGTAATGAGGGGAAAAGCCTCACTAATGTCAGGGGGTTATCTGTAATGTGGGGAAAAGCCTCAATAATGTCAGGGGGTTATCTGTAATGAGGGGAAAAGCCTCACTAATGTCAGGGGGTTATCTGTAATGTGGGGAAAAGCCTCAATAATGTCAGGGGGTTATCTGTAATGAGAGGAAAAGCCTCAATGGTGTCAGCTGGTTATTTGTAATGAGGGCAAAAGCCTCCATAAGGTCAGTGGATTATCTGTAATGAGGTCAAAAGCCTCCATAAGGTCAGTGGATTATCTGTAATGAGGTCAAAAGCCTCAATAATGTCAGTGGGTTATCTGCAATGAGGTCAAAAGCCTCAATGTCACTGGGTTATCTGCAATGATCGAAAAAAGCCTCAATAATGCCAGTGTGCTATATGCTATGGGGGAGGGGGGGTGTTATCAACACTGGGAGCCAAATCTTCAATAATGGCAATGGCTGGTTATCTGTTATGGGAGTGTTGCTGTTTTTGTACTGGGGGCAAAAGCCTCAGTAATAGTGGTGGGGGATCTGCTATGTGAGTGCGTTACTTGCATGTGGGGGTTGAAATCATTAATAATGTTAGTGGGTTATCTGCTGTGGGGGCATTATCTGCAGTGTGGGGAAAATCCTCAGTAATTACAGTTATCTGCAACCGGAGCCAAATGCTCAATACTAGCTGTGGGTTATCTACAATAGGGGCAAAATTGTGAATAATGCTATTGGATTATAAGATATGGGACAGTATCTGCAATGGGGAGAAAAGCCTCAATATTGGATTTGGGTTATTCCTACTGGGGGCAAAAGTTTCAATGATGGCAGCGGTTATCTGCAATGGGGGCAAAATCCTCATTAACTCTTTCACGGCTTTCCACGTCTTAAGACACGGAACTTAGCAGTATGCTTGAGGACGATCCGTGTCTTTAGATGCTGTAAGAATTAAAGATTTTTAACGGTCTTGCCGGCTTTCGTGTTGACTGGAGGCAACTATATTACACTAACTGCATCAATTTCGAACACTTTCAGTAATACCCTTAGTCTAGTCGAGTGTTCCTTTGTCTGTTTTGGCGTCTGTAACACGTGTGTCAAACTGACGAATGTTGCACGTTTTAAAATGGTGGCGTGCAGAATGAACATGCATTACTCGGCGAGGAAAACTGTGGAATTAGTACTGAATGAGGGCTCGGATCTAGAAGATTTTTCGGACAGTGGTTCTGAAGAGAACATTGTTGATTCTGGCGAGGAGTTTGTGCCACTAGATCTTGAGGTGGACTCGAGAGACAGCGATAATAACATCTTCATTTCCATCATTGGGATCCGTGCAACCAGTAGAATAAAACTTTTTTTTTTACTGTGTTTGGACAGTTCCCGCTTTGCTGTTGGGACAGAGAAAGGTATATGATATGATGCTATGGATTATTAATCTGACGAGTACACATTCCAAGCTTTCTAAAAAAAAATGTGTTTAATGTATTATTCCTAGTAGTTTATTTACTACGATTTTTTTTAAACGGGCAAAAACAGTGCATCTACAGTAGCTGAGCGTGTCATTTTGTGGCGTCTTGAATGAGTTAATGCCTTTGGGGATCTGCACTGGAGGTAAAGCCATCAAATAATACCAGTATAGGTTACCTGCTACGAGTCAGTAATGGATCATATCATTTGACGGTTATAATGAAATCATGTTAACCTACCATCAACAACATGAAGATTGCTGTTGGCCTCAGTGCAACTGCTGCAATAGTCACGAGTGTTCTGTGTCCATGATTGCTGGCTCGGCAACACCGGGTAATCTGAAAATCAACACAATAACAGGAACTTTACCACAGACACACACACAGACACCCATACACATGCGTGTGCGCACACACACATGCGTGCACAAACGCACACACACACACACACACACACACGCAAACACACACATGCATGCACACATGCACACACGCACACACACACACCACATATACATATACACATACACACACACACACACACAAAGACAAAGGAAAATCTGACAATAAAACCGTAAACGTTCCAATCTATTGTGACTCCTATCCTGTACTATACATTATCCACCACATGTGATCCGATTTGTGCAAGGCAACACAAAAACTCAAACACTGCCCAAGGAATGCAGAGGATGTACCCCTGGTGGTGGAGTTACTGTACCTTCCATAATACTGATCAAGCAAAACGCTGATTAACAAATTCAAAAGAGCATTAAAAATTTATAAAAAAAGCAACTGTACACATACTTTCACGTTCAGAGTTTAAAAAAAATCTGAGTCACAAAAGTGCACTAATAAGAACTTTCTGTGTGTGTTTTTAATGTATGGCTTCTCAAAGGTTTTTACAGTTCTGTAAAACAAAAACAAAAAAATGTGACAAACTGATTTAGACTGTACTTTTGAGGCACTTCAACTTGAATGAGTCAGTCAGTGAGCTCTTCCTCTGTTTGATGAACATGGGAATTCTAGGCTGGTGATTGCTGTACTCTGAAAAACAAAACCATTAATGCCGAAACACAGTCATTAGTGCCAAAACAAGCAATAATGCCCAACACAGTCACCCATGCCAAAATGACCATTAATGCCAAAACAAAGTCATCAGTTCCAAGACAACCATTAATACCTAAACATGGTCATTAGTGCCAAAACACAACTAGTAAAACACAGTTGTCACTGCCAAAATATAACAAACTAGTGCTGAAATTCATTTCCTGCCAAAGCACAGTCCAAGTAGGTGCTAAAACTCATTTGTCACCTGTAATCAAATTAAAGGCACTAGTTGGCATAACTTGAACTGCTGTTAAAGCAGCACTGATTTTTGTCTTCATGACAGTAATCAAATTAAAGGCACTAGTTGGCATAATTTGAACTGCTGTTAAAGCAACATTGACTGTTGTCATCACAACACTAAACAAGAATGTGAAAAACTCATCTTTCACCCTGTCTCAATATCAAATCTGTACAAAAAGTCAACAAAAATATGGACAAGACTGTCTACAGCTCTACCTAGCATGCTGACTGTGTCTACCTACCTTGCATGGTAATTGTGTCCAACTGTAATCATTGAATAGTTCAAATGGTAGCAGTAACAAATACAATGAATAGGAGAACCCCTGCCCTGTCCTGGCTCTCCTGCCCCCCCCCCCCCCCCCCCCATCCCATTTACCATAATGAGAAGAAAAAGGGGAGAAACAAAAACCACACACCTGGCTTTGTACGCACAGTTAAAGGGAGAACAAAGTCATGTTCAGGTGAGAAACAAACCATTTAGTGGGCCAAGAGAAAGCAACCTGTTACAGCGCAACGAAGAGAGAGAGAAAGAAAGAAAGAACGAAGAGAAAAGTGGAAAGAATGAAAACATATAAAATGAAATAAGTACACGATGGTTAAATTATTCTGGTGGCATCTTCTTATTTTCACTCATCTGCTGCATTCGAGTGATGCCTTTTTATTTTCCATTTTCTCTTCACTCATCTGCTGCATTCGAGTGGCATCTTTTTAGTTTCCCTTTTCTCTTCACTCATCTGCTGCATTCGGGTGGCATCTTTTTAGTTTTACATTTTCTCTTCACTCATCTGCTGCATTCGAGTGGCATCTTTTTAGTTTTACATTTTCTGTTCACTCATCTGCTGCATTCGGGTGGCATCTTTTTAGTTTTACATTTTCTCTTCACTCATCTGCTGCATTCAGGTGGCATCTTTTTAGTTTTACATTTTCTCTTCACTCATCTGCTGCATTCAGGTGGCATCTTTTTAGTTTTACATTTTCTGTTCACTCATCTGCTGCATTCTAGTGGAGTCTTCTTATTTTCCATTTTCTCTTCACTCATCTGCTGTGATTTTTGTACTGAGATTACCCTATGGGCTGACATGACACTGAAATCCAATTACTGATTAACAAACTGCTGGGGATTAGGGGTACACCAACCAATGCAAATGAAAATTTGATCAACTTGTTGCATAACTGGTTCAGACATACACCACCTGAGGCAAATGCATCTTTAATAAACCTGTCGGATAACTGGTTCAGACATCTACAGCAGCGCTTGTCTAGTTTGTTTAATTACCACACATTCAGTTGACTCTTTCATGCATAAACCCATGCTCATGCTTCAAAGGTAGACATTAACACATCTCTGCCAATTAGGATTTGCAACTGTAGACTCTAACAACAGCTCTTCCTTGTGCCTTTGTACTGTCAGGTAACAGATCTGAAACAGAACGAGGCCCAGAGTCCTTGTGCCTCTGGTGGATGTACCTCTGGTGGAGTTTATGTACTTTGTACTGACATACATGCATGCCAGGTGAAAGATACCATAGGCAACTCAGGCTTCTGTTGTACTTGTGTCATGCATTTCAAGCACTAATTAACTCCACTGTGTGTTGATTCATTTGGGTAACAGGCATGACATACTTGAATTCAGCACATGATATATTACTGCAGCCGCACCTGGCAAAGCATCCCTACTTTAGCAGGATGTTAAACAAGCAGCTTCTAGTGCACATCCCATTAACTGAAGACCAAAAGCCTACCTGTGAAAAGTGACTCAAAACGTTCTTGCAATCCTGCTGGAAGATCTTTGGACAAAGTGCGGGGAGTCTATCAAAAACATTGAAACAAAAACATGCACAGCAAAATCAAAACAATGAAAGAGAGAAAAACAAACATGCACAGCAAAAGAAAACAACCAAACAGAATAGGACAGTAGGTGAACACACCACCATCCACACATCCACCATATATATGCTGTGTTTTCATCAATTTGATTATTTTTTTTGTGTGTGTGTGTGTGGACAAAGTGCAGGGAGTCTATCAAAAACACCGAAACAAAAACATGTACAGCAAAATCAAAACGACGAAAGGAGAGATGAACAAACATGCACAGCAAAAGAAAAAACCGAACAGAATAGAACAGCAGGTGAGCACACCTCAACATCCACCACAGATATATTGAGTTTTGATCAATTTGGTTTTTCCCTCCCTCGACCACAAACTGTGCTGTGTGAACACTGAAGGTATTGTCATAATCCTTGGCAGACAGTGGAAGGTTAGTTTTGCACACCAGTGTGAAAAGAGCTCATTCTGTTGGCTTATTTGGCATCACTAAATATTTTCTATACCAAAATGACACAGTCCTTATGGCCTACTAAAAAATTAAATATAAAAACTAATAAGTGAAGACAAAGTTTACTGCCTTGGATCGAGCAATCTTTTTGATAGACTGGATCCAGTAGAATTTATTTTCACTGCTAACTCTTCAAGTGACCAGCCATAAATTAGCAAGGAGTATTACAGATTAGTCTCTGCAGTTAGTAACTCGCCAGTTATTAAGGGCAGTAACTCTCCATGCCCGTACTTGAATAGGGGTGCGGACAGTGCCATCTTGGTGTAGAATAAAAATCTCAAACAAGAATGACGGCTAGCATTCTAAAATAAGATCCAAACACATAAAAGATTCAAAAGAACGCTTATTTATTATGACATAGACAACATCGTGTTGTCTATGTCATAATAAATAAGCGTTCTTGGTGTAGAATATCTTTGGTGTTGTCTTCAGGAGCCTCACTGTGACAGAATATTACTGGTGGCCTCTGGGAGAAAGGTGAAGGTGGAGAAAGAGCAGAGAGTGTGGGCCCTGTCAGAGATGTTGGGTTAAAGGGGGACCAAAGCGAAGAAACGTCAAGGACCCTATCAATAGGAATAGAATGCAAAATCTGCACACTATGGGTTTTCACTCGATTTTGAAAGTCATGAAAACATGACCATGAGTGTTGCCATTTTGTGCAAAGCACTCTGTATCAGCGATGCCACAAGAGGCAAGGCTGGTGTGTGTGTGACAAAAGTATTAAACACGTCAAGAGCCAGTCTTTTTCTGCTTTCACTGGTAAAGAGCAAAGCAACTTGGATGCACCCTTAGGAGCTCAAATTCAAAGGACACACAAAAAAGTACTTCTTTTGTATGATAGAACCAAATGAAGCATGCAGATGAAAACATTTGCAAAATCTCTGCAGTTTCAGGCTGACTTGCGTCTCTAGTTCAGTCCCCCTTTAACAAGTAAATGGATCAGTGATCCCACTCTGCTGCACATTTTTACAGTTGGTTAATAAAGAGTGTTACTGCTCACCAACTAAATAAAAAACAAAAACAAAAACAAGTCAGCTTTCACTAGGGTTACAGGACTTCTTCTTCCTTTTTTATTTAAAATCTTTTCACATAAGTGATATTAGACTGGTCTTCCAATTGTCATGCTAACAACAAATTGCACCAAATCTGTACAAACCAAACCAAACCATTACACTGCACATCAAAAAAGATGACACTCTTCAAGAGGACATCAAGAAGTGTGTGCAGCAAATCCTGACTTTGGGGTGAATGGTCATTGCTAAAGAGACCACTTTGTAGTCAGTGATCTTTTTCTTACCAGGCTCCAGTTATCTGGAACCAACTCCCTGTTTCTGTCTGTCAGTCTGCCTCTCTGTCAGTTCTTTTAAATCTTCCTTGAAAACCTTTTTTCTTTTTAAAACCTTTTTCCTCAGTCCCCATGCCCTGGCATATGGCTCTGTGTGTGTGCCTGTGCGCATGCATGCATGCGTGCGTGCATGTGAGTGTACGCGTGCGTGCGTGCCTGCATGTGTACTTTCATGCTGCATCCATTGAATTTTGAAAATACGTCCATTAAAGAATGTGTAAACACTCAGGGCCTGTGCGGGTTAGGCACTCTAAGTACCCATTATTATTATCTGTGAGAGACGGTGCGTGTACATGCAACCAGTATTTACCAGGATCAGTGGATAAGCCTGGATACAATCTGAGAAGAAAGGCAGAGCACAATATATTGAATACAATGTCATAATGCAAGAAGAAGTAACAGCTAAATGAAAACTGAAATTTGTCACCTGTACACATTCTTCGGCAGGCCCAAAAAACACAAAACAAGCATGACAACATCAGAAGATTTAAGCTAACAGAAAACAACAAAAGACCTCAAATTAAAAGCACAATGGGGGTGGGGTGGGGTGGAGGGGAGGTTGATGTGGTGGAACATGCATATGGTGAAGCCCCCACCCCCAACCCCCAAATAACCAAACACTATTTCAGTAATTCTATCAAGTCAAAATTACACAAAAAGACAAAATGACCCCATTTTGTTGAAATGTCCCCATTTTGTTCTTTCACAATGAGTATCATCCTCGAAAATAAAATAGGTCAGTTCACAAAAGATTCATTTTAGATTGAAACCAGCTTCTATCGTAATTTCCCGCAGTGGGTTATTGTGCAGCCAGTATTCAAGGTCTCCTCTGCTGTGAACTTACTGCTATCTCCCTTTCTAAGCCTGGATTTTGGTAGAATATAACTCTCTTTTAAGCCTGCATTAAGTTAGAACACAGCCATAGATATCTCGTTTCAAGTCTGGATTAGGTTGGAATATAGCCTTACATGCTACAACCACTGCCAGGAATCCTGCCTTTCTCATTTCTGCTCTCCCAGTTCATTCAACGTAATTTTTCTCTCCAATCCTCCACATTAAAAAAAAAGAAAAAAAGTGAAGTGCCAAAACATGCACAGCAAATCAGCTTTTAAGCTGTGATTTGACGACTTTGTGTTGCACCCTGAAATGGTATTTGTTGTGGACATTAACTATCAAGCAATCAGTCTATCAGTTCTGTTTATGGTAATTATCTTTTTCCCATCGATTTTCTCCACAAGCGCCATCCTACTGCTGCTAGTGTTGCGTCAGTTAAGGAGAAGAAGGAAAACAAAAAGGAAGAAGAAAACAGAATCAGAAACAGCTGCTGAAGGCATGGGCTTTTGGTCTGTTCTACGAGAGCTAGGTGTCCCTGTCGCAGGAAACACCTTTCACTTACAAGCAGACAGCAAGTTGCGCCACCTACCTCTTTTTTCAGATTTTCTTTCCCAGCATCTGCCCCAAAACTCAAAAGCAGCTCAGCTGACTTGACCCTGGTCAAACAAACAAGGTTCAACAATCAGGTGTCACCAATACTCACATTAATACATGACTCTCAGTGCCTTTTATACACATGTGCGCACGCACACACGCACATGCACACATTAATATCACATGCCTCAGGCAGCAAGGCACAGTACATGATCTATTTGGTTAGTTGTTTTTTTCATACAAGATAAATTTATTAATCCATTGCGGAAATTAATTAGTGATCTGCCATGAAACGTTGCATACAAAAATTAAGACACTGCACAAATGACCCATGCTCTCACTCTTGCAGATTACAATCCATCCACTTGAACGCCGTTGTGAGTTGTGTTCATCTGCCTGATGCTTGCTGATAGAGTGTACGAATGGACATTGGAATGAACGACTGTAGGTATTGTGTAGTCTACTACGAGGAATCCTAATAAGAACCTGTTGCTCCTGTCCTGGAATGTTGTAAAGCGCAGTGAGTTTGTGTACATCTATTTGGTTAGTTCATTCTGAGTAACCATTTTGAAAATAAAGATTGTGCATGCCTGTGTGTGTGTTCCCACACAGCTCCCAACGAAAGGGTTCAGCAACAGTGAGAAAAGAAAGGAAGGTTTTTAAGTATACATGACTATTATGTGGCTGCAAACACACACAAAAAGCCATCCAACAGACTGCACCCAAAAACTCATTCTTGCAACCAAGCACCAAACCCAACACTTACTCTTCCCTCTGTGCACACACACTCGCTTGGTCAGAGATCTTTTTCTTATGCTGCACCATCTGTCTGGAACAGTCTCTCTTGCAAAGTCAGATCTTCAGACTCACATCCTTTAACTCATCTTTGAAATCTCACCTCTTTAAGCTATCCTACTGACTCTGTGTGTGTGTGTGTGTGTGTGTGTGTGTGTGTGTGTGTGTGTGTGTGTGTGTGTGTGTGTGTGTGTGTGTGTGTGTGTGTGTGTGTGCTTGTGTGTGTGTGTGTGTGTGTGTGTGTGTGTGCATGTGTGTGTGCATGTGTGCATGCGTGCATGCTTGGGGATGTTTGTTTTGACTGTATTTAACTCATCTTTGAAATCTCACCTCTTTAAGCTATCCTACTGACTCTGTGTGGTGTGTGTGTGTGTGTGTGTGTGTGTGTGTGTGTGTGTGTGTGTGTGTGTTGTGTGTGTGTTGTTGTGCATGTGTAGTGTGCATGCGTGCTGTTGGGGAGTTTGTTGTTGCTGTGCTGTGTTTGTGTGTGTGTGTGTCTTGTGTGTGATGTGTTGAGTTGCATTTTGATTGTTTGTCAGTAGTACGACTACTTGTGCAAACCATTAAATTATTGAACTATGCCTGAAAATCAAAGGGAGTAGTTCATGTCGTCCATAACCTTGCAGTGTGAAGTTGCTGGCCTGAGTACAAAGGGATGCCACCTACCAACACCAACCACACAGGGTCATTACTATACCACCTAACTCATCAAGGGTGCACACTCCACCACACCACACGGGTCCAACACTACAACCACAACCACAAGGGTCGAACCATAAAACAACATCCAGGGTGAACACTCCACACAAACAAGGGTGCAACCTACCTCCACCACACAGGGTGCAACACACCTACAACCACACAGGGCACCCACTCCCACCACACAGGGTCCAACCACCTCCAACCACCAGGTCCAACCCACTACAACCACACAGGGTCGCACCTACAACCACCAACCACACAGGGTCGCAACCCACCTACCAACCACCAACCACACAGGGTCACAACCCACCTACCAACCACAACCACACAGGGTCACAACCCACCTACCAACCACCAACCACACAGGGTCACAACCCACCTACCAACCACCAACCACACAGGGTCCAACCCACCTACCAACCACCAACCACACAGGGTCCAACCCACCTACCAACCACCAACCACACAGGGTCACAACCCACCTACCAACCACCAACCACACAGGGTCACAACCCAAGACCTACCAACCACCAACCACACAGGGTCACAACCCACCTACCAACCACCAACCACACAGGGTCACAACCACCACCAACCAACCAACACACACCAGGGTCCAACCCACCACCAACCACCAACCACACAGGGTCGCAACCCACCTACCAACCACCAACCACACAGGGTCGCAACCCACCTACCAACCACCAACCACACAGGGTCGCAACCCACCTACCACACCACCACACAGGGTCACAACCCACCTACCAACCACACAGGGTCGCAACCCACCTACCAACCACCAACCACACAGGGTCACAACCCACCTACCAACCACCAACCACACAGGGTCACAACCCACCTACCAACCACCAACCACACAGGGTCACAACCCACCTACCAACCACCAACCACACAGGGTCACAACCCACCTACCAACCACCAACCACACAGGGTCACAACCCACCTACCAACCACCAACCACACAGGGTCACAACCCACCTACCACCAACCACACAGGGTCACAACCCACCTACCAACCACCAACCACACAGGGTCACAACCCACCTACCAACCACCAACCACACAGGGTCCAACCCACCTACCAACCACCAACCACACAGGGTCACAACCCACCTACCAACCACCAACCACACAGGGTCAACCCACCTACCAACCACCAACCACACAGGGTCACAACCCACCTACCAACCACCAACCACACAGGGTCACAACCCACCTACCAACCACCAACCACACAGGGTCACAACCCACCTACCAACCACCAACCACACAGGGTCACAACCCACCTACCAACCACCAACCACATAGGGTCGCAACCCATTACTGCCATCTCACACAGACACAGACCAGCTGACGCTACATTTCAGCCCATGAACCCAGCCAAGCACACCAGACCTGCAGAATCGAACAGCCTCATGCAGAGCTGTGCTTCCTGTCAGAACATCCAGCTGGTTAGGATCAATCCCATACTCCAACAGCAACTCGACCACATTTGTGTTGTCCCGCATGGCAGCCTCCACGATGGCACGTTGGTTGGATATCAGAGAAGGACAGTGGTCCATCAGAATGTACACTGCCTCTGAAAAAAAGGAAGAAACAAAATTAAAAAAAGAAGAAAAAAGAAAAGAAAGAAATATGCATGGAAAAAACACACTGCAGGAAGGTCATTTATTAGCTCATAAGTTTTTATGGTTACCCACAAGACTGTTTACAGAGCTTGTGAATATTTTAAGTGCTTCATCTCTTAATGAGCCATGTGGCAGGAAGCTAACTGAAGTCTGCAGCTGCCAAAGGGCACTAACTTAACATGCAATGGGCGACTAAGCTGCGGATCGCCCCGCTTGGTGGCGCTGGACATATTTGGGGCTTTGACAAAGCTCAAGTCAGTTGCAAATGATCTCCCCTACACTAGCCAGGTGGTACTGGGCCTATCTGGGCAGTGCAATGCTCAAGCCAGCAAAGTCGCTCATTGCTGCCCTTCTACTTAACTGACAGAAACATGCTTATCCTTCTGTAATTGTACCAATGAGAATTCTGAACTTTTAAGTACAGGGTGTACTTAAGAGATGAAAACCGACTGCTCCTTATGAGGATTGAACCCTCATCCTCCAACACTGGTGACAAGTCCTGCTGGGCAAAATGTTCTTCAGTTTTATCACTCCATCCGCCTGGAATTCACTGCCTGCCACTCTGCAAAGCCTCCCCACTCTGTCAGAATTTAAAACCCTGCTCCAGACTTTCCTGTTTAATGACAGCCCTTTTCACAAACCTAGGCAGACCGTTCCTACCAGCATAACTTATGTGTATGTCTATGTGCATGTGCGTGCATGCATGCGTGCGTGTGTGTGAATGGAGTGTGTGCTAGTGCTCTGAGTTCTTGGTCAGCGAAAACATTTGTGCTGTATAAGAGCTATCCATTATTATTAAGAGATATCCATTAATAATATTCTACTGTATAATTTTACAATGTGATGACTTATTTTTGGTCATTTCTTTGTTACTGTGATGACTTCTAATTTTATGTACTTTTTATGTGCGAGTTGACACTGAATTTTTCCATAATAGGATGAATAAAGTATTCTGTATTAAGACAGTTCTCAGCAGAAGTTTGTGTTGTTTTTGGTTGTTTGTATTGTTTGTTTGCTGTTGCTTTAAATTTTATGTGCTTTTTATGCGTGAGCGGACAGTGTAATTTCTTGCAATGGGATGAATGAAATATTCTGCATTAAGACAGTTCTCAGCAGAACTATGTGTTGTTTTTGGTTGTTTGTTTGTATCATTCGTTTGTTATTGCTTTGAATTTTATGTGCTTTTTATTTGTGAGCCGACTGTAATTTCTTGCAATGGGATGAATAAAGTATTCTGCATTAAGACAGTTCTCAGCAGAACTTTGTGTTGTTTTGGGTTGTTTGTTTGTATCATTCGTTTGTTATTGCTTTAAATTTTGTGCGTTTTATGTGAGCGGACAGTGTAATTTCTTGCAATGGAATGACTAAAATATTCTGTATTAAGACAGTTCTCAGCTGAACTATGTGTTGTTTTTGGTTGTTTGTTTTTATCATTTGTTTGTTATTGCTTTAAATTTTATGTGCGTTTTATATGAGCGGACAGTGTAATTTTTTGCAATGGAATGACTAAAATATTCTGTATTAAGACAGTTCTCAGCAGAACTATGTGTTGCTTTTGGTTGTTTGTGTGTATCGTTTGTTTGTTATTGCTTTAAATTTTATGTGCTTTTTATGTGTGAGCCGACAGTGTAATTTCTTGCAATGGGATGAATAAAGTAGTCTGTATTAAGACAGTTCTCAGCAGACTGTGAGTCAGTGCCTACCTTTCTTGTTGTACATGGCGGCTGTATCAAGAGGAGTGTGGCCATCTTTGTTCCGCTGCCATACGTTGGCTTCAGCCTACAAGCAGGCCAACGGCATCAGTTAATGGCATCGCTCCACAGAGAAGACTTGTTGATCCATACTTTCACAATAACATCTCTCTTTTTTCCCTCTTACACATAGACACACACACACACACATATATATATATATATATATATATATATATATATATATATAGAGAGAGAGAGAGAGAGAGAGAGAGAGAGAGAGAGAGAGGGGGGGGGGGGGAGAGGGTATAACAAAGTCCAAGCATGTTTTGTACTGGAAACTTTTTACTCCAAATTTTTGTCCTAGGAATCAGTCAAGCCAGCCAGGCCTTAACAAAGCCCTCAAGGTGCAAAAATTTGGAGTAAAATGGTTTCCTATACAAAACATGCTTGGCCTTTGTTATACCTTCTCTACATTGACACCATACTAAGTCCTTCCTGCACGGTGCGGTGCCCAGGAGTCAAAGAGAGCCGTGTTTTTCAGTCTCTCTCTCTCTCTCTCTCTCTCTCTCTCTCTCTCTCTCTCTCCTATATATATATATATATATGATTTTTTTTTCTTTCTCCCCTATTCTATGCAAAACAGCAGTTCAGTTTGTGCAGCAGATACTTGTTTGCACACATAATGATCATAATACTCTGCATGAAAAAGAAATGCTCACATTCTTTTAAACAGGCTTTATCAAATGAATGTCTTGATGCCCAAATTTAAAACCTCAATTCAGAAACTGTACCAAAAACAGAATGGCCTCCTCACCCGCACAAGCTTTAGAATGATATGAGTCTTGATGCTGTGTTGGCAGGCAATGTGTAAAGGTGTGTTAGAGTCATCATTCAGACAGTTCACCTGTAAAAACACATATAAAATAAAACAACATTTCTGAAGGGTGGCATAGCACAACATCAGAACATTTTGATCCCTTCAACCTGCCACATTTTGTTCCAGTATTAGTTATTACTAAAAGCATTTCTACTGGTTTGTTGAAAAACCTGAAGCAGTACGAAACTAGAGTACCTAGTGTGAGAAACTGGCCCTTGGCCAATATACAATTGCAGTCAAAAACAGTCAAAACCAGACACGTGACTATCATGACCCACATGACACATACAACTGCAGTCAGAAACAGTCAAAACCATACACATGACTATCATGACCCATATGACACATACAACTGCAGTCAGAAACAGTCAAAACCATACACATGACTATCATGACCGATATGACACATACAATTGCAGTCAGAAACAGTCAAAACCATCCACATGACTATCATGACCCATATGACACATACAATTGCAGTCACAAACAGTCAAAACCAGACATGTGACTATCATGACCCATATGACACATACAATTGCAGTCACAAACAGTCAAAACCATACACATGACTATCATGACCCATGACACCTGCAAATACAACAGAGACTGTAAGAGGATCAGAAAGATTATTTTCTCTGGGAGAAACTGCCTTACAGCACCTGGGAATCAGACTGTACCCATATGAATAATGTGCCTGGCTTTTTCACACACACACACACACACACACACACACACACACACACACACACACACACACACACACACACACACACACACACTCACATCTGCTCCATTGGACAACAGAAGGGTGACCAGATCAACACGATCACCAAACACTGCCAGGTGAAGAGCTGTGTTCCTGTACAATCAACGCATGACAACATCAGCAACACTATCAAACACATCCAGCTAAAACTCTGTTGTGTTCCTACCAAATCAATGCATAACCTGATGACAACTTCAGCAGAGCTACCAATCATAGGAAAGAAAAGTTTTATGCCAGCAAAACAAACAAACAAACAAAAAACAAAAACAAAAAAAAGCAGAAATAATTTCAGAAAGAGAGTTGCAAGATTGGCACTCAGTGTGTGATTAACACACAGAGGCAAAACTTTGAAATGCTGTATTTCAGAAAATACAATGTACAAAATTACAGCAACTAGACCTCACAAAACAAGTTCCATCCAACAGGCAGACCTAGAACTAGTCGAGACTGAATTAAAAACTTAGCTTCAAGGTTTCCGGAGAAGATATAAAAAAAATGAATTTAAAAACAACAACAAGGATGACTGCTATGGTAACATTCCTGTCTATGCCAATCATGTCAACATTCTTCATTTCAAACATTCGGAACACACCACAACAAAAACTTCCAACAGATAAGTACATTTTCATTTTTCACTGTTTAATGGTTGTTTTGTCACTTGAAAAAAGGACTTACCCCCAAAATTTGCATGTGTTGTAACGTCATATTAAATTAACATTAGTTTAACCGCTTATGTGTTTGGATCTTTAATACTACTATCCTTGAATATTAAAGTTTTCGAGTTCAAGTTCGGATCTTCAAGGATTTTCTTTTA
Source organism: Alviniconcha marisindica (assembly GCA_018857735.1). NCBI lineage: Eukaryota > Metazoa > Mollusca > Gastropoda > Provannidae > Alviniconcha > Alviniconcha marisindica. The sequence continues at coordinate 143,202 of JABMCL010001478.1, read as the reverse complement.
AAATGCTCCCTTAGTTTTGCTTGTGACAGATTGGCTGCACATGCAGCAACGAGAGATCGTATTTTATGATCCAGTGCTCAACAGAACATTTGGGAGATTTCAGACTTTTAGTTTTATGCATGCCAATCAGCTGTCGCTGAAGCTTTGACTCATTTACTTTGCACTCATCTGTTTTGTAACTTTCAAAGCTTCATGTGTGTGTATACAATGTGATAATGTGAGTTGTTCATTTTTTTTTATCTTGCTACTCAGTAAGTAAACATGGCGCTTAACGTCCACAGAAACCATAAGGCTTATTAGGGATGGGGGGGGGGGGGGGGTACTCAGAAGGAATAGGACCTATTTATACTATACATTGGATAGTATCCTCCCACCTGCTACAGGTGGGAGCATATTACATAACGGTTAACATCTGTTGCTCTTTCTGCTTCAGAGTAAGCGTAGCAATTTAAATGATTAATATCATGTAGATCTGTCTCATTTACTCTTACCACAACCGGTGTTGATGACTGATGTTTTCAAATAACCTACAGTTGAGCAAAAACAAAACAAAAATTTGATGGAGAGAGAGAGAGGGGGTGTAAGACTGAGAGAGAGAGAGAGAGGGAGAGAGAGAGAGAGAGAGAGAGAGAGACAGAGAGAGACAGAGAGAGACAGACAGACAGACAGACAGACAGATAGACAGACACAGACAGAGAGAGACAGATAGACAGACAGACACAGACAGAGAGAGAGAGAGAGTGTGTGTGTGTGTGTGTGTGTGTGTGTGTGAGAGAGAGAGAGAGAGAGAGAGAGAGAGAGAGAGAGAGAGAGAGAGAGAGAGAGAGAGAGAGAGAGAGAGAGAGAGAGAGAGAGAGACTGAGACTACATAGAGAGGCTGCCCCACTCACATAGCTTATACAAGTTATAGGTTAATGGAGAACTCACCCCTTCACGTCTTGGGCCAAAACATTTGCAGAATAAAATATCAACATCTCTGCAATGTCACGCAAGCCTGCAAGTGCAACAGTCATAGAGGTCAAAAATAAACAGTGTGTGTGTGTGTGTGTGTGTGTGTGTGTGTGTTGTGTGTGTGTGTGTGTGTGTGTGTGTGTGTGTGTGTGTGTGTGTGTGTGTGTGTGTGTGTGTGTGTGTGTGTGTGTGTGTGTTTGTACTGTGTGTACAAATACGGATACATGTGTGCTTATGTGCATGCATGTGTCTAACAAGTAACATGTTGCATTGTGATTAGAGTGTGAAATTTACATAATATATATATATATGACTAAGTGCCAAAAGGTGTGCAAGGAAAGTGGACAGAAGGGGTTGATTTTTTAAAAATTAATGTCGGTATGAGATATGTATTTTTTGGAAGGCCAGATAGTATGTCATGTTTGTGTAAAAGGACTAAACAATAATGTCAATAGTTTTTGCACAGAAGTGGAAAAACACGTTCTTGTCAGTATGACGGACATCAGCTATTACAACACAAACACCTCACTCTGCAGCAACTTGGCTACTATGGTCCTCAAAATTGTACATTACATGAATGTTGTGAGCCCTAGGCATATGGTCATGTAATCAAAATATGATCTTTGCCACTGACCTATGCATGGCGGGGGGGGTGTCATTTGTTGTAATCTCTGATGTTTGTCATCACATAATTTTTCCTTTTTTTTCTAACACAACTTTTCACACTTTCAGCCACACAGGATGTCAACAGAGAACACAATACAAACAAAGAGGGTATTTTCAGATGAAAATATTTAATGTACATGCCTTTCTTTCCCCCACCAGGACAAAAGAAAAGTATGACGGGCATTAGTATTATAACATTTTCCTTTTCAAGCAAACAAAAACACTAACACTAACAGGACTACATTGTAGGTCACTTCAAACATTAAGCTATGCAGCATCAACACAAAATCAGTGATTCTGAATAAAAAATATTTGACAACAATATCGTTTTCTTTACCTCAAGCAAAATCTAACATATGACGCATGTCAGTTTTACAACATTTTTTTCTTTCAGAAGGAAACAAAAATGAAAATAAAAACAGAGACATCGCAAGTCACTTCCAGAATCAATTTAGGATCACTGTTACATGTACAGTCATTTTATATTACAATATGTACATGCCTTTTCCACCTTAAACTGAGCAAGAACAAAAATATGACGTTCAGTTAGTAATTGGATTTTAATGTCCTGTCAACCACACAGGGTCACCTTAGGAAGTCAGTTTATTTCTTGCTCTTTGGTCTGCAGTTTTCTTGGACTCTTTGTCGTCCACGAGTGCTCTGCTGCTCTCTCTTGCATCGCCAAATTTAGGTACCACAAGTGGAGAGCGTGTCTTTGTCATGGTGCCTGAAATACAAAATAATGGCATCAGTATCAAATTGTACCCTGGAAACAATTTGTAGAAAAGAGAATGTTGTATTATCAAGTGACAGTAAGGCCCACCTTAAAAAGTGTCTGCATGTCATGAGATGGATGGATGTAAAAACACTGTCAAAAATGTCTGCAGGTCATAAGATGGATGGACACAAAAATTGTCAAAAGTGTCTGCAGGTCATGAGATGGATGGACACAAACATTGTCAAAAGTGTCTGCAGGTTATAAGCTGGATGGACACAAACATTGTCAAAAGTGTCTGCAGGTCATGAGATGGATGAACATAAACATTGTCAAAAGTGTCTGCAGGTCATGCGATGGATGAACACAAACTGTCACAAGTGTGCAGGTCATGAGATGGATAAACACCCTTGTCAAATGTGTCTGCAGGTCATGAGATGGCTGGGCACATTGTCAAAAGTGTCTGCAGGTCATGAGATGGATGGACACAAACACTGTCAAATATGTCTGCAGGTCATGAGATGGATGAACACAAACACTGTCAAAAGTGTCTGCAGGTCATGAGATGGATGGACACAAACACTGTCAAATGTGTCTGCAGGTCATGAGATGGATGAACACAAACACTGTCAAAAGTGTCTGCAGGTCGTGAGATGGATGAACACACTTGTCAAATGTGTCTGCAGGTCATGAGATGGATGAACACATTGTCAAAAGTGTCTGCAGGTCATGAGATGGATGAACACAAACACTGTCAAAAGTGTCTGCAGGTCGTGAGATGGATGAACACACTTGTCAAATGTGTCTGCAGGTCATGAGATGGATGAACACATTGTCAAAAGTGTCTGCAGGTCATGAGATGGCTGGACAAACACAGTCAATAGTAATAAGTAACAGTATTGTCATGAGATGGATCAACACAAACACTATCAAATGTGTAAGTCATGAGGGATGGATACATTGTCAAAAGTGCAGGTCATGAGATGGATGGACACAAACACTGTCAAATTAAAGGGGGAAAAATGCTGCTACATTGTTGGTTATATCTGAGCTGTGAATCATTGAACGAAACCTGAACTCAAATGCAGTGTATCTGGGTAATCCATGTTTCCCATGTAAATGTGATGTAAAATAACGGCCTTCACTATTCTCACCCATAAACGCTACTAACTGGCATCCTAATTCAAAAGAAGCCACATAAAGGCAAATTAACCAGTGATGCAATCATTTATAAGAGATCACAAATAACAAGCTAACAAGATGATAAGATTGGTTCCCGTCGGCGTATCGCACATGTAATTAGTGCGCATCGAGATAAGAGCGAAGTCAGTCATTGTCCAAACTTTTCCTGAGTAAAACTGACCAGTTAATGCACAACAGCTTTTAAATTGTGGTATTCTGTAATCATGATTACGCACGTCAGTTTTACACAGTACTGGCATGTAGTAACGAGAGCCTTGCACATTCTTATCACACCAACAGAACGAACTTCCTACCCCGAGACATGAACGAAACTGCAGCTAATGCATCAACGTATATTGCTTGCAAAGGAATATATGAATCAAAGACTGATTACAACTGTAGATGAACAAAACTGGGTGAAAATGATGACAAACGTTGTTTGATGATGAATGTCGGCATATTTTTTTTATTACCACGTACCTGTTTTCTGCAAAAAAGCTGCAGCCTCAGCTCCACATGGAAACGCAGCGAGGAGGAAGTGACGTATAACAGCCCAGATGTAAAGAAAAAGTGAAAATGATTTTTTTTTCCAAAGTGATTTTATTCAGTATTATGACAAACGTTGTTTATTACTGCAATATCGGAACGTGGCACAAATTCCTTTGTAAAAAGTCAAGTGCATTTTCGGTGGTAAAAATCAACACTGTTTCTGCAGTACAACACTCAGGTCAAGCGAATGGCGTCAACATCCAGCCTGTTCGAAGCTTTGCAGACGATTTTTAGCGACTGACACTTTTGATCGAAATATTACACTACGGCCGACGTCCGTCATCACGATCTTTCAGAAATGATCATGAACACAAATTAAATATTTATCTGTTAATGTTTACTGAATTATGTAAAGGGATGCTTCTTTCGTAATCCTTTGTGAAATTAAACTTGTTTGTGTATTGTGCACATGTATGTAATCGTCGAAGAAGTCAGTCACTGTTACGTTGTCCGTTTTCATGAGCCCGATTTCAGAGCTTAAATCACCTTCTAATGCAAATATCTCCATATGCGCATCAGCATAAATGTTTATATTGTGTCCACTGTTTTTGGGGCCATTTCTGAACACTCTCTAAAAGTAACACCAACACAACGTAATTGGATCAGATTTTATTGACCGTTAAAATTTTCACCCACGATTTGCGCACCTTTTGGCACTTATATATATATAATTATATATATATCTTTTATAACCCCTTCTTCCCTCCAAAAACAAACAGCAAATAAATGTAACAAAACCCAAGCCAAAACTGACCCTCCCCCCTTGACCAACAACCCACACGCACGTACACACACACACACACACACAAACAACAACAACAACACAACACTTACCTCCTAGAACTGCCAAAAGTAGTGGAGTGCAGCCACTGACTGCCTCCTCAGCGTTGACATTGATGTGCGTCAGACGAGTGCAAATTTTATGACCTGTGTCCACATTCTGCGATGTTGCTGCCTCTCCTTTCTTCTTCTTCACAGAGGTACTTGTGAGCAGTTTCTAAACAGATAAACAAATAATAATAATAATATATATCTATATATATATATATAATATTATTAATAGTGATCATTTATAAAACACTGTTTTATATATATATATAGACAGAAAAACAAGGCTCTCTGTGACTCCTGGGCACCGCACCGTACAGGAAGGACTTAGTATGGTGTCATGTAGAGAAGGTGTAACAAAGTCCAAGCATGTTTTGTTTTTTAAACCTTTTACTCCAAATTTTCACCATTAAGGGCTTCGTCAAGGCCCAGTTAGCTTGACTGATTCCTACAAAACGTAATTAGATTATAAAATACGTCATATTTTTATACGTCACGCTCTAATGCATTCGACATACATTCCAGACGACTAGGGAACACACATTTTTCATAAGCAAACAACACTGACAGTTAAAAAAAATGATAGACATCTGACATATTTGCGTGGTATATATTTATCTCTTAGGTCATAGTACATAGGATATGATAATAATTAATATGAAGTGAATTTGTTTTCAGTTTAATTGTTGAAAAAATGGACATTCTAGGTCTGCCTCAACAGCACAGAGAGAGAGAGAGAGAGAGAGAGAGAGAGAGAGAGAGAGAGAGAGAGAGAGAGAGAGAGAGAGAGAGAGAGAGAGAGGAGTGATTT
>JABMCL010001478.1:50000-130000 GCA_018857735.1 Alviniconcha marisindica | reverse complement strand
TGAATTATTCATATAATCTGATTCTAAATCTAAGCAATGCAGGACAATCTTTGTTGATCTCATTCTCAGTCACAGAACTGGACAGAACTCAGTTTCTGTGACACACTGTGTGAGTATTAATTATTATGGATTTATTTCAAATTCTGTAAAATGTTTCACTTGACAGGTCTGCATTCTCATACTTGTAGTTCACTGTTGCAGATTCCCATAATCATCGGAGTGTTCATGAACTCCTTCTATGATGTGAAGTTCAACATGATGGGCATTATTTATGCCACATTGGGAGTCTTGGTCACTTCTATGTATCAAGTGGTAAGTACTGACTACTCTGTAAATATATGCATAACAACAGTCTGCCCATTGTCTGGGCAAAACAAACACTATTTTTGGTACTTTTAGCTTGAACTCCTTCAAACTGTGTCAAAAGCAGGCTTCCGACACTCCCATTGACTGGCTGGAGCTGTGTCGGAAGTGGGCTTCCGACGGATGTTTGTGACTTAACATGAGAAACACAAGGGACCCAAATCGGGCAGTGAATGGAAGTTGTCCATTTTCCTTTGTGTTCCCTTCCTTGAATTAATGATGCAACAATTTGGGCTGGTTTTGTGGCATTTTCTCCATTACATACATGTAGGAATCAGTCCAGCCGACCGGGCAGGCCTTGACAAAGCCCTCAAGGGCGAAAATTTGGAGTAAAAAGTTTCCAATACAAAACATGCTGGGACTTTATTATACTCTCTCTCTCTCTCTCTCTCTCTCTCTCTCTCTCTCTCTCTCTCTCTCTCTCTCTCTGTGTTATATACATATATATACATGTGATGCATCATAATTTTTTCAGTCATTGATTTGTATAATGTGTCTGTTTGAACATGTATGTGTGTGATTCATCCATCCAGAAAACTGACACATACACTTGTACGCACGTGCAGGCACGCACGTACACACACACACACTGCACTTCAGAATCAAATGAAAAACTGTTATGAACATGGATGAGGCAATAAAATCCTGTGTGTGGTGGTGTGTGTGTGTGTGTGTGTGTGTGTGTGTGTGTGTGTGTGTGTGTGCAGCTTGTGGGAGAGAAGCAGCAGGAGCTACAGGTGAACTCCATGCAGCTGCTGTACTACCAGGCTCCACTGTCCGCCCTGCTGCTGGTCTTCATCATTCCCTTCTTTGAGCCACTTGATGCCTACCATGGCGTGCTCTACAGCTGGCCCTTTGAGACCCTGGTGAGAGTCGCTGTGAGTTCTCGTCACCTGACTCTCTGACCTGTTGATCGAAACACATGACTGGTTAAAAGTGAATGGTCAGTGTGAATGCTCTGCAGTTGGCTCAGTTGAAATCATCAGCTATGCAGTCCTCATGATTATGAATTAGAGTGTGGATTCTGTGCTGTTGTCCCATTTTGTGCTTAGTTGCTGACTTGTGCCAGTATGCCATGTGATTACTTGTTTTTGGTCATAGTGTGAACACACATTCATACACATGCACGCATGCATGCACACACGCATGCACATGCACACACACACAACACTCATGTGCAGAGAGATGAATGTGTGTGTGTGTGCATGTGCAAACGTGTGTAGAAAGATAAATAAATCAAATTCTTTCTGTGCAGTAATGCAAACAACCATAATGTCAATAAAGAGGATTTAAACTGGACATTTCTGTGCAGCTGATGGTGTTTCTGTCAGGAGTGGTGGCATTTTCAGTCAACCTGTCCATCTTCTGGATTATTGGGAACACGTCTCCAGTCACGTATCTTTGACCTGGAAAAAACGTATGCATACATGCTTGTACTCATGCATGGACTACATAGGTTTCCATAATATGTATATATAAATATATATACTCACAGGCATTTTATGAAATAAGTTGCTGATTTCATGTGAAATCAACTTCCAACTTCACAAGTGTTTGAAATGCATCTCAGTCACACTTTGGGCAGAAAGCTACTGAGTGCACAAAGTATTGAAGCATTTGTCTGTTTCACAACCTCAGTGAGGTGCTTGCTGATTTAATGCACAAGGAACTTGCAGTTGTGGCAACCTGGCATGATGCTGATTGAAAAATTAAAAAAGGAAGTGCCAAGAAATAAACAGTCTGGTAGGTTTGTGTGTGCATGCATGTGTGTAAATCTGTGTATGTGTTTGTGTGTGCATTTGTGTGTGTATATATATATATATAAGTGTGTGTTTGTGCATGCATTTGTGTGTGTGTGCCTTTGTGTGTATTTGTGCATGCATGTGTGTGTGTGCCTTTGTGTGTATTTGTGCATGCATGTGTGTGTGTGTGTGTGTGTGTGTGGGTGGGTGTGTGTGCATTTGGGTTCATGTTTGCTTGTGTGTTTGTGCATTTGTGTTTATGTTTGCTTGTGTGTTTGTGTTTATGTTTTCTTGCGTGTCTGTGCGTGTGTTTGCTTGTGTGTTTGTGTGTGCGTTTATGTTTATGTTTGCTTGTGTGTCTGTGCGTGTGTTTATGTTTGCTTGTGTGTTTGTGCGTGCGTTTGTGTTTGTGTTGACTTGATCCTTAACCCTAGGCAGCTACAACATGGTGGGTCACCTCAAGTTCTGTCTGACACTTCTGGGGGGCTTCTTCCTCTTCAGCGAGCATCTGGAGCCTCTGCAGGTTTTTGGCCTGCTCACCACCCTCTCTGGTAAGGAAATCATTTGGCTCCTTCAGTGGGCATATACTGCTTTTCTTACGTTGGCAATAACTGGATATTCTAATCCCAGTAACAGCCACTTTCTGTTACATGCTGAAAATAACCACCGACACAATTTGTCTTCTGAAAGACAGGTGTACTACCTCCACAAGAAGAGGAACTTGGGAGATACATGATCAGTTTTGTGTGTGTTCGGTTTTGTGATGATTTGTTCTTGGATCCCAGTTGGTGAGAAACACAGTATTAATTAGGTCTTGAAACACGCATTTGCTCAACAGTAGTATTACACACATGTGTTTCTTTGCAGGAATTTTGGCGTACACGCATTTCAAGATGGAAGAAATGAGACAAAGACAGTTACCAGTAGCACAAGTCAGCAAAACCTGATCTGCATTTAGTGGTCCACCTCGTCATTTGTCCTGCAGCATCAAAACTTCTGCTAACCTGTTTGGGATTTGTTTTTCTTTCTGTGCAGTATTATCACTCTCAGTGAAGACATAATTCTGCTGTGCGCATGCATCAAGTTTTTGTATTTTCTCTTATGAGTTATATGTCAGCGCTTTCATCTTTGCAACACTTGGAACGCAGGTCCATCTTGTTCAAGACCGCTTGTTCAAAGGATGTGATAAAGTTACTTCATTTGAAATAATTTCTCATAAGCAATTCTTACTGTGTGGCATAATGCCATTTATGCTCTTAGTGTCAGTCACCAAATCACTCAACCTAGAGTTTTGGTGAGACTCTAGTTGGCTGAGACTAGCATTGCATTTTGAAGAAAATAAGATTTTCGGACAATCTAAAAGCATATGATTTCTTTTTTAAATGTGATGTGATGAATCATGTGATTGGTGTGAGTTTCTCATTAAGATTAAATAATTGGGCTGAAATTTGAAATAGATGTTTAGACAGAACGGTATTGCTAAAAGCGTATTTCTTTTCTAAATGCGATGTGATAAACATGTGACTGGTGTGAATTTCTTGTTAAGATTAAGTATTTGGGCAGAAATTTTAATGGTGTGTGTCATAACTGTATGGAGGGAACAAAACACTGTTTTTCTTTCTTCATGGTTGCCTTTATGGTTTTTATGGGATTTTTGTTGTTGTTTGTTTATGTGAGGAGTGGGGGGGGGGGGGGGGGGGGGCAGTATTCTACCAAAAGTGGTATTTGATGCAGGTGGCATTTGTTAACACAGGGCAATATTTTCCAAGGACAATCGCAATAATGCTACTCTGGTTCTTGCCATGATGAGAAGTAACACTTGCCAGTTACTATTTCTCCCCACTTTGCATTAGTCTTGATGCCCGTGTTTTCCACAGAAAATTTTGCCCTGACGTTATATCCCTCCCGTACTCGAGTGAGCTGAAGCATATGGGTGCCATTGGCCAGTACCACTGAAGAAAACATATGGACTCCCTTGTTCCATATTGAGTCTCAGCATGCTATTTTAAACTTATGGACTCCCTTGTTCCATATTGAGTCTCAGCATGCTATTTTAAACATATGGACTCCCTTGTTCCATATTCAGTCTCAGCATGCTATTTTAAACATATGGACTCCCTTGTTCCATATTCAGTCTCAGCATGCTATTTTAAACATATGGACTCCCTTGTTCCATATTCAGTCTCAGCATGCTATTTTAAACATATGGACTCCCTTGTTCCATATTCAGTCTCAGTGTGCTATTTTAAACATATGGACTCCCTTGTTCCATATTCAGTCTCAGCATGCTATGTTAAACATATGGACTCCCTTGTTCCATATTCAGTCTCAGCATGCTATTTTAAACATATGGACTCCCTTGTTCCATATTCAGTCTCAGCATGCTATTTTAAACATATGGACTCCCTTGTTCCATATTCAGTCTCAGCATGCTATTTTAAAAGCCTAGCAACAGGCATACATGCTGAGCAAAGCATAAACTACACTGAATGTCTACACAGAATGTATACCTGTTGCTAGGCCTATAAAATACATCTCAGCATGCCATTCTAAAGGCCTAGCTGCAGGTAGTAGTAGTAGTAATTGGATTTTAATGTCCTGTCAACCATGCAGGGTCACCTCAGGACAGTCAAACTCATAAGCAAATACACATTTCTAAACTCTTCTCATATATATATATATATATATGTATATATCAACCCTCTTTCAAGTCAATCTACAAAAGCAATCACTTTGCAAACATAAAACATACATACACAAACATTGGACACAAATTTTCGAAGAGTTAGTCCCTTCAATATTACCCCTTTTAAAAGAGCACATAAGGCTAGGACATGCTGGTATCGTCGACCATTCCGTCTAATTTATCGATACCAGGTTAAGAAAAATATAAAAAAGGAATGGACAGACACAATATAAAATTGATTTTTTTAATATAAATGCATAATGGCATACGGCAGCAAGCTGCACATACCACCTACCAACTATCATCTCCTAGCTGCTCAACAAGAGACCATACAAAAAAGCCTAACCCTTAACGAAAAATATTTGAGTTTTCTGGAAAAAAGTCAGGAGAATGGACCATTAGCAGAAAAATGACAAGACAGAAAGAGCAAGAGGACTAGGCAGAAAAAAACAAGAGAGGAGATAGGAAAGGGGAATCAAATGACAGCCCTGAGATTCCAGACAGGAGGGGGACATCAGACATCCCCGGCCTCCCTTCGGGGTCTAGCTTCAGGTATACATGGTTAGCAAAGCATAAAATACATTTAGTGTATACACTTATACTTTGCTTAGCATGTATACCTGTCGCTGGGCCTTTGAAATGGCATGAGATAGGTGCATTTTATTCTTTGCTCAGCATGTGTACCTATCGCTAGGCCTTTAAAATAGCATGCTGAGATTGCATATGGAACACCAGTGACTTGCCACTTGAGAGCCTTTCATGGGAGATTGTGGCTAATCATCAGTTTGGCCCTTGAAGCCTCAGTTCCCAAAGGCATATCTTTGGACTGTGAAAATTGGCGAATGCGCACTTGTGTCAGTCTTAATTTGGGCAACGGGGCGGGGCTTTGAGGGGCATAAGTCATGAACAGAACGATGCAGTTCAGCAGCTGTTTTGAAAGTAATCGCTGGCCTTGGAATGTTGAAGTGACCGATGTGTGTGAGACTGAAAGCACAGCACTGCCCATGTCATTAGATAAGCCCTGCCCCTTTTATACAAATTGTCCTCGCTTCAAAGCTTTTGAGTCTTAAAATAAGACAAAATTCACATTCATCAACATAATGATTTAGCGGATAGAAAGCTGAGAGTGAATTTTATGTCTGTGCCAAGTGTCATATTCAAGCGATAGTCTGATTTCCAGATATTTGTGATAAACCAGCAGCGATGCGACCGTGTCATACTTTGAAGAGAATTTATTTCACATTTCCCGGCCCACTATTTCTAGGCTGGCTGACCCTTTAATTAAATCCAGGAGTCACACTGACACCAAGCTGCATCAGCTTATGTCAAACTGACTGCCTCATTTCATTTAGATCCCTTGATCTGACAGACATCAGAATGCTTTGTATACAGTGCATGCAAACAAATGAATGGATGTTTGGCAAACTACATGACATATATATAGATATATAGATATAGATGAGTGTTTATTTCCTTGAAATGCTGATTTTGAAATTAGAAAACTGGACTTTTGTTTTAGTTTTTTTGCTGTGATGGCATGTTCTGCTAGATGACATCATTTTGATAAAATTGCATCATTGTAGCATCGGCCCATTTTAAATTGAATTGAGATCCATGAAAAGGAGAGAGAGAGGAAAACACAGCAATGAAAACCACAGATAAAAAGCAACTAAACTTATTTAAACATAAAGGTGTTCTAGAGCATTTTCCATGTTGGAGAACTCGAACAATGCTTGCTGTCCCAAGATTACCCAAACTGAGCAAGACATGGACCAGTTGTAATGTTTCATGTTGGAGATCTCCTTGGCTTGAAGAGTGCTTGCTATTCAGAGTTGATCAGAAACCTGTTTCAGTCAGAGTTTAAAAAAATAAAAATTCTAGGTCTTAAGCTTAACAGGACTGTGCAATACATGAACCTGTTAGAGAGAGGGGGGAAGAGAGAGAGAGGTGTGTGTGTGTGTGTGTGTGTGTGTGTGTGTGTGTGTGTATGTGTGTGTGTGCAAGCAATCCTGTGTTGTTGTTTTTTTAATTCTTTGGATGAATAAGTCTACCCAGTCGTGTATTATTATGTCCCCCCCCCCACACACACACTTTGCTGTGTAAGTATGTGTTCCATACTTTTGTTTGATTAAGATGTAAAGCACTTTGAGTCCCCAAAAGACCTCAGTAAATTTGCTAACTTTATAATTATTATTAAAACATGATTGAGTGTATTCCACACTGAAAAGCTCCTTGACATTTAACAGTGCTTTCTATCCCAGTTTTTTTACAACTGGTTAAAACTTTAGTCTGTTGGAGAGTGTTTTCTGTGTTAGGGAGCTCTGTGTACATTGCTTCTGCTGTTCCAAGCTTATGAAAACTGTTCAACAACATGGGCCTTTTGCTTGTTGGAGTGCTTGTTGGAGAGAAATTTTCCCTAAGATCAAAACTGGCTAAAGGGTGACCACATAAGGTCTGTTTTCTGTTGGGGAGCTCATTAAATACTGTTTTTGTCTATCAAAATGTATTGGGTCATGAACCTGCTGTAGAGATTTGCAGTACTGGAGAACTCCTTCAGCTTTTCTCTGTCCCAAGTGAATAAAAACTAAGCCTGTTACGGAATGCCTTCAATGTCGGGTAGCTTGTTGAACAATATTTTTCTTTACTCTCTGACCATGTTTACAGAAAGATTTGTTAAAACAGGAAGCTGGTGAGAGTATGGAAGAGAATTTGTGTCTGTTTTAAGTTAGATATCCACAGAAGTTAAACTTTTGGTGAGACGCTTCCTCTTTTTCTTCATCCATTATAAACTGTCTTCAGGTAGATCATTACCAGCATTTATGGGGTTGCCTGAAGGAGAGAGAAAGGGAGAGAAAGAAAAAAAATTGGGGGGGGGGGGGGGGGGGGAATTGTAGGAAAGAAGAAAAAAAATGCTCAGGCAGAGTCTGGGGCATAGGCTAAGAAATGAATCACAGGTTTGTCTAATTCACTGTTTGAACATTAAAAAGCAACCATCCATCTGTCTGTCAGTGCACAACACATGTTTTGGTACCTTATATTCTGTAGGCACTCACCACAGGAGCCTGCCTAAATCACTTGTGAAGACCCTCTGAGCAGATTTACCTATTTTATTCCACAGTCCCACAGGAGCAACCACACTAACCAAAACTAATGCAGTTAAAAAGAAGGGAGAGGATTTGGAAAAAATGAAGGTGAATGGACCGGGAAGGTAGAAATTAGGACAGGGAAGAAATTCCTGGCAGTGGGCGGTGTGCATGAGGCTATATTCTGACCTACCCCAGGCTTTAAAAGGAGAATGTTTGTCAGCTGTGGGTTTCTAACAGATTGGACCTTAGTTTCTGTGTTTGCAGTACCCCACCCACTGAGTGACGGCCATGCATTACATTGTTCTGTTTCAGCTTCCTAAACCACATTTACATCCATACCCATTCCCTTTCTAACAGGTATGTTTATAAAATACATGGAACTTTTGAAGCATGTGCAGTGCATTTTGTTTTGGGAGATGTGTCTGTACATGACAGATCATTGTCACGTGCGATAACATGCGTTTTGTGTGGACCTGTTAACATTGATTGATTGATTGATTGATGATCGCTTGCAGAAAGCAATGTCATGTTAAACTGTGTTTTAATTTACTGCATGCCTGATCTCTGCTACTCTTGAATCCATTTTGTATCAAAGTACAGTGTGGTAGTGTTATCATGAACATTGCTGTAACGAAATATTGAACACATACACACATGCATGCATGCTCACACGCAAACACACACACACATTGGTGTCAGCAACATAAAACTAAAAAGTGTATTTTCCTCAAAGTTTTTATACGAATTAGCTCAAACTTTGCGTGATTGTCACCTACATGGACAGAATAAAGCACACAGTGCTTATGATAACTTTCACATCTATCTAAATGAGACAAACTTATGCATTTTCCAAATGCAAAAGTCTTATAACTGGCCTTTTCTCTGAGGCTGTTTAAGCTCAGATTTTGCCTGATAGTGATAACAACCTTAACTGAGCTGGCTTTTCATGCTCATGCCCATTTCAGTGACCTCATCCCATATTTAAAGGTAAGAGGACATTGTAACAGGGGAAAGTTGCATTTTCCCATTTTGAATGCATGGTGACTGAGCAGTTTTGGGTGTTGTAAATTCATGTTGATTCCAGTTTTGTTGTTGAGAAAGAATGACAATGCCATTGTACAGTTTTGTTCGGTGTTGATGTTCAGGAGGTATGTGATCTTGGTATAATGTCAGTGCAACTGTTCTTGTACTGTGAGACATGGTGCACCGGTTACTATCTTGTACATAATAGACCACTGGGGGAGAAATATGTGCTATAGCAGCATGTCTTTCAGATGTGTTTACTCTTTATTATGTACTGTATGTGTGCATGAGTTGAATACAGATTTATAGTCTGTTTCAGCAGTCTGTGTGTATATATATTGTAGATGTGCATTAATCATTATAGAACCATTAAAGACTTCTGCCATGAGGTTCTCATGCTGTGTGTGCTGGAACACCAGCACTTCATACAACGAAACTGATAGCCAGAGTGGCAGGGGGCTTGTCTATTCTTCTTCAGCATTCCAGGATTGTCCTCTGATGTCTAGCTTGGTGGTATTGATGAATTTGGTTGTCTGCAGCATGTCCTCTTTGGAGCCCCAAAGCTTTCTGCAAGCTTACGAATTAAAGGCGAAGGCTTACTAATTAAACCTTTTCACCAATATTAACAATTTAAGAGATCAACATTTTATCGCCAGCATTTTGTCACTAGAAACATCCCATCCCAACTGTGTGATTTAGTCTGAAAATGAACAGTTAAAATATTTGCAATACGTGTAATGTATACACACACACTCTCTTACACTTTGTTATTCACACATATACTTTATTCACTTATTTGTACATGCATGTACATCCAGCAGGAAGTTGACCTCATAGGTCTAAGGTACAGTTATGATATTACTGTGGTGCAGTATTGTCACAGAAGATACCATACTTGCATAGAACACACCAACAGTGGGATGAATGCCAGAGAAAATGTTGAGGGAAAGACACGAGGTATTTTGTGCACGCATGTTGATTTAGCTGAATGGTATGTGCTAAGCAGGTAAACCAACAAATGTGTTGTTGCAGGTTCAACTCCCAACTTACACTCACTTTTCTTCAAATTGTGACTCACACAGTCTTCCTGGTACGTGTAAAGATGGGTGTTCAAATGGCTTTGTTGACGTTTTGAAATTTGCTGCGGTGTGAAAAGGGGGTTTAGATTGTTTTTTTTACCACTAAGTTTCTTTCTGGTCAAGTTTATACATTGTATACTTGTTCCATGTTGAAGGGCATGCACAAAACTTTTGTGGCTTTTTTCCATTGAAGTCTTTCAAACTTTTTATAATGATAAACTTTTATTGCCTTTCTTGATTCTTCTAAATTTGTTAGTGTTGTAGATTTGTTTGATTGGTGGTCAAGAACAGGAAACTCAGTACTGTCATGGATTTATTTATGTGGGACAGGAAGGAACTGGAGTGGTACTTCTTTCTTCTTCTTTTTTGCTTTTATGTGGAGGGAAGTCTATCATATTTATTGATTTTTTTCTTCAATGAGGCCAGCTTTGACATGACTTTGATTTTGACATTTCTTTTGCCCTGAGCATTTGTTTTTGGTGCGCATATGTTCTGTTGTTTGTGTAGAAATTAAATCCAGTGTTGTGCAGATAGGTAAGCAAATTTAACCAAATCAAGTGGCTATTAAAAGTAAAATCACTCAGCCTAAAGATGAATTGTCTTTGTGACTCTGTTCTGCATAGCAGTTGGGACAGCGGTTGTGTGGTGTGGTGGTCGCTGCACAATGCCGGACGGACATTGCCTTAACATTTTGTTGTTCTGGCGGCGATCCACAGCAGCCTTGATCTTCCGGGTTGGGGCCTGTTTCAAGGTTTCACTCTTCTGTCCCCCTTTTCCCATTCGTCCCCATCGCTAATAGGCCTACTCGCCTCCATGGACGTTAAGCAACAAAGTCTCTCTCTCTCGCTAAAGATGAAGTAGATATTCTACCTCACCAGGCTCCTGTGTTTGAGGAGTGCAAAATTACTACCAGGGTCTTTTCTCACTGGTTTTGTTCACCATCATTAAAGGGGGATTGATGTGAAGAAGCAACACGGGCGGACACCACAACAGTTTTTCAACCAGTTTCTTGCCTCGTTTGTTAATAATTGATGTTTGGAAGTTGTGAAAACAGAGCCATCCATGATGGCTGCGATGTGTGGCTAAAGTATCAATATCAATATTTTTATGTCTGTTCACATTGAGGTGATATTAGACATCAAAGTATCAAGTACATCACGAGCCAGCCTTTCTCCACTCTTCTTCAGTGAAGAGCGAACCAGTATGTATGCACCACAAGGAGCTCAAAATGGAAGCAAGAAAGTACCTCTTTAATGCACGAAGCGAGATGCAAGTTGGCCTGAAAATGTAGTGATATGCAAATATTTCCATTTTCAGGTTTTAATTGTATTGTTCTGTCATCCGTATTTGAAAGAAATACTTTTTTTCGGCCTCAGATCCAGTTTCCTCAGGGTGCAGTCATGTGGGTTCACTCTTTACCAGTGAAGAGCCAGAAAGCATTGGCTCTCAATGTGATGCACATTTGTGCCACACATGCTGGAGTTTTTCATGACATCAGACACAGATTGCCAGACAAATGGCAATGCTCACAGCTGTGTTTTTGCAACTTTCAACCATAGATTTTTTAATTTTAATTTTAATTAAGCAGACCACAAATTGATTGAAAAACTTCTGTACCTGTTTGTTTTTATTGGATTTTTATGGATGAGACCTTTGATGCTTCTCTGTTTTGGGTCCCCTTTAAACATGCATGGTAATTCGAGTTACCTGCCAAAAGTAACCATCTCCTTGCTTTTCTGCAATGTTGGTCCCTTTCTCAGACTGAGTAGAGCGGCTACTTACCGCACAGCCTGTCTGTGGCTCCGTCTGGTTGAAAGGGATCGTCTTATTTAGGCATCTGCTTCTTCAGAGTGAATCATGTTACAAATTTCTAGTTATACTTTATGTCTCATTTAATTATGTCGTTAATATTTTCTCATGGCCAAGTACAGAATTCAGCGGAGATGGTCAGTTTGGGCAGGTAACACCCCTGTTGAATTATTGTGGCTATTGAATTTGGAATATGAAGATCAAGTAGAAGTCAGCTTTAGGCATACTTTCAAACTGACTTGTCTCATGCATAACGATGCATATGACCTGTATTTGTTTTGTATGTCAAAAGAAATTTACTTGTTTGTCTAGTAAAGAAAAATCAGTGCATGTGCATGTAAACATTGGCTGCGTGTGATAGAAATGGATTGTCAATAAATGCTGGTTGTCAGTTCATTGTGTGATGATTTTTCATTTCACTTGTGTCAATTTTTCAAACAGTCATGGAAATGTTGCGCCACAAATGATTTATTATATGTATTTCATGACAAACTGAGTTCATTTATGACTTCTCTCTGTCTCATCACCTTACCCAAGCTGCAGATCTGGTTTATTATAGTCTAGTGAAAGATTTAAAAAAAGAAAGAAGAAAAGTTAAACAACAAATACTGACAAAATTGCAGTGCATCTAGAAGAACATAATACTTCTTTTGGGCACAGCTTTTTAAACAGTATTTTCTGTGGAAGAATGGTTTTATTGAATTATTTATTGCAATAGTTGCAAAATCCACTCACAGGATACAACATTGTAATTTGTACTGGTCTAGTTTATGTACACAATTTCTCATTTTTTTAAAACAAATTTTAAAAATCCTGACTTTTTACTTTTATATCATCTATGATCTAAAGTCTGCTAGGGTGACCATGTCAAATTGAAGCTGTAATAAAGAAATATTCACACAATATTTCTTCTTGTTTTCTTTCTCAAGTACCTCAACTAATTGACTCTTTTTACCCACATGTTTTTCTTTCCTGTGCTTGTATATGGCTCTGAACCCACCCACCCCTCTCTGTCATACACACACACACACTGAAGTTAACAACAATCTGTAACATGTTTAAGGACACACACACACACACTTAAGTTAACAACAAAAAATATGTTTCAGGACTCACACACATACACTGAAGTTAACAATATGTCACATGAATAAGGACATGCATACATACACTGAAGTTAACAATACGTAATATGTTTAAGGCATGTTTATTTTCTGATTTGCAGACAATCATGACCATGGTTTTATTTCTAACTTATTTTAACCCACCCCCACTGCCACGCCTCAAGAAAGCTATGAGTTGTACAGCAAAACAAAGGATTTGGGAAACATTTAAAGAGCATTACACATGGCTACTGTGAAGAGAGTGCAGGAACTTTTGACATCCACGCCAATCTTGATTATCTGACAGTGGCAGAAGGCAACAGCGACACACTCCATTTTAGTTTCCTACTTTGAGCAGGGATATCACATTCACAGAAGCCTGTTAAAAAACACCAAAAAAACACAAATACATACATACAACCATGAGAAGAACAAACAGCATGATGGTGGTACGTACTTGCCATCTGCGTGTCTTTTTTGGTTGAACAGGCAATGTATACAATCAAAGCTGACACTGAACACATCAATCCTGGGCAGGTGCCAGTTATCGCTAAGGACCAGCCCTTACACATCACTGCCAAAGCGATTCAGTGGTCAACAAAAGGTCAGCACTTATTCACTCCTTGTCCTCTGTCTCTGATGGAGGAGAGACTGCCTTCTCTGTGCGGAGCAGCGTGCCAGCAACAATGCTGAGAAACAGGAAGAAGCCCAGGTTGGAGTTGGACCGGAACTTGGCGGCGCAGTCGTCTGCGTTGTTTAGGTCCACAGTGTACAGCTGGAAAATGTAGAACGTGAAGTTGTTGGGTTAGATGGGACTGGGTGCAAGAAGTTGCAGCTTATTACATCAAGAGATGTCCACTATTTTCCACCCTTTGCCATAGTTCTCTCTATGACAGAAATGGAAATGAGTTTGTTTATTTTATTTGCAAACCATAACAGTGCACTGTACAGTTTTTTTTCTTTCTTTCTTTTTTAATGGCTGCACTATTACATCTGAGGTGACACAAACTATAACATTATCTGGCCACCCTGGGTGTTTGGCATTTTGCATGTTTTTTTATATTTTGTTTTTGTAAGTTCTTCACAGCATACCGTATCATAAACCACCCTAGCATTCACAGCTGGCAGCAACACTGAAAAGCAAAGAATGGCCAGATTCAGTAACACAGTCATTCTGTAAGAATGCTCTGCCTGGCTTCAACACGCATAAACCAGAGCAGCAGCAGATTCCAACAAACACTGTATCTTACCTGGAGTGCAAGATCAATGCCCGCAGCAGCAACACCAATACTGCAGGGCCAGGCTTGATCACAGATTGCTCTTTTAAGTTGCCTGACTCTAACAGGCACATCCTACCTGGTGTACAAGGTGAACACCCACAGCATCAACACCAGTGTAGCAGGGTCTGCTCTCACATTACTGTATGATGGTAGATTCTAGCAGACAGAGCCTACCTGGTGTGCAAGATGAACACCCACAGCATCAACACAAGCATAGCAGAGTCTGGTCACACATCACCCTGTATGATGGTAGATTCTGGCAGACAGAGCCTACCTGCTGCGCAAGGTGAACACCCACATCATCAATGCAAGCATAGCAGAGTCTGGTCACACATCACTCTGTATGATGGTAGATTCTAGCAGACAGATCCTACCTGGTGTGCAAGGTGAACACCCACAGCAGAGTCTGGTCACACATCACTGTATGATGGCAGATTTGAGCAGACAGATCCGACCTGGTGTGCAAGGTGAACACCCACAGCTGAGTCTGGTCACACATCACTCTGTAAGATGGTAGATTCTAGCAGACACAGCCTACCTGGTGTGCAAGGTGAAGAGCCACAGCAGCAATACCAGTGTAGTAGGGCCAGGTCTGGTCGCACATCACGCCGGTCGCTGCCAGGCAGCTGATCATGACGGTGGAGAAGCCTGCCAGCCAGGGCTTGGTCTTGTCGCCCAGTTTCAGGGCCGTTGACTTCACGCCAATCAGCATGTCATCATACTTGTCCTTGTGAGGAAGTACAGACAGAAAAAAGGATAAGTGGCTGCACGTGTGTGTACATCATGTTTGTGTGCGTGTATGTGTGGTGGGGTGCTTGCATGTGTGTGTGTGTGTTTGTGTGCATGTAAAGCACGAAAACAGATTTAAACTCAAATACCTATTAGCACAGCATCAGCAAGAATCTATGTTTTATAGCTGTATGCACCTTGAACTTTGAAAAACACACCAAAATAACCCCATCATCCCCCAAAAACAACAACAACAACACACCATGCAAAAGCAAAAGTGAACTATCATAAAGCTTTCCCTTATGAGAATGGGAGGGAAAAATACATTCCCCAATGGCCTGAAGACACTGACACAAGGGTGGGGGTCTGTGGGTGTGAACAGTAAATACAATAAATCCCCTCTACTAGGACCATCCTACAAATCAAACACATCTGATATATATAAAAAATATTTAAAAAAGGGGGGTTGAATTCCAAAGAACTTTATTATTCATAATAATAATAATAGGGAATTTACAGAGCACTTTCTTTACAGCTTCAAGAAGAAGAAAAAAACTGCATAAAATCTTCTTCTTCCCCCCCCCCCTTCTGCTTCACTCAAAGTCCTGGTCCTAATACTAAACAACAGAGCAATTAAAAAATATGAAGGTAAAAGTAAAAAGTAAACAACCAATTATGAGATCACAGAAGTTCCTGGTGAGAGGTTCGTTTACATGTGAATAAGAAGGGAAATGTTTTGGAAAGCAGGGACTTAGAGGAAGTCTTTCGTAAGGGTGCTTCTTTGCTGGACTTAAGCTGCATCAATAACAATTTGTAATTTGCTGGGAAGGGAGAACTTTAAGCATTGTCTTCATTTCCACTTGCAACACTGATTTTCACTGGCAGTGGAGTGAGTTCCAAATACTGTGACCCTCAGTTACTTTGTCTCCTGAGCAGCAATCAATAATTGCAGCTGAGGAAGAGTCAACAATCCAAATGAGAATTTCCATGACAGTGGTTAACTGTCAAATGGAATAGGATTTGGGAACATAAATGGCTGCTGAAAAAGCATACAAAAATGGTAGTAAAGTGAATGAAAACGGGTCTACTTCTCTTGACTGAACAAGAAAATGTCACTTGACAACAACAACAACAAAAACAACACAAATATCACATGCCAACACACATTTTTTGCTGATTGTCAATAATGCAGCCCATGAAAATCTACATAACTACTGTCTGGTGAACTGGCCCTACCAGCAGCAGTGGGCAACCTGGGCCAGTTCAACAGTCTATACTGTGCACATGGGTCACTTCAATTTTGTCTGTGGTTTTATCAAACTGTAAAAATGAAGACAAAACTGATGTTCATCAAGGCTCAGACTTTGGGCATGATGACTCGTACATCCTCAGGAAATATGCCATGTTCTGCTTGCTGACTGACTGCCTTGGTGGTCAATTACTAAGCAGTACACAGCATTTCTCATTTGGGTTGTACACGTCATCACGCCTGAGGCCTGAGCCTTGACCATTTTATACTGTTAATGTAAATTGTGTCTGCACTGGCACGATGTAAGCACAGAAAAGAAGATAAGCATGCTGACCACTCAACCATAATAACACAAGCAATGAGCAACAACAGGCAATTACTTTCATGTCCATTCCAAAACCATTCACCAAGTTTTAGTTTCATTTCTTCGCGTTTTTAATTATTACTTTTATCTCTCTCCAAACTGGAATTTCTAACCAGGAACCAAACTTCTGCTTCCACGCAACAGCTTAGAAGGAAGGAACTCACTTGGTGTGCATAGATGGTGTCATAAATAAGTGTCCACATGATGCCCGTGGCATAGAGGGGCAAACACACACTCCAGGCGCAGGAGCCCTGTACGGCTGACCAACCCAGCAATGCGCCGTAGTTGAACGTAAACCCTAGCGGATGCAATGGTTGATCATGAAACGATTTGTTTTTTTAAAAGCAGGTGTTTGCTGAGTCTAAGAGTACATAAAATACACACATGAAGTCATAGAAATGGGTTTTAACTATAAAAAAATATTTTAAAAAGGAAAAAAAAAGCTTTTATTAATTTGGTGCGTCCATGTCCATGTAGTAGCACGTTTCGAGGATGAAGATGTTTACATAATAACTTTAACAGTATAAGGGTGAACTTTAAAAAAAAAATTTTTTTTTATCGTGACTGTAATGGTTGCTTAAAAGAAGAAAAAAAGAGTTACTGTTCAGCTGTACTGCAGACAAGAATGAACATGCTGTATGTAGTGAGCAGGTGTAGGAGCCACTAATATATAGTAATTTACTTCAAGTTTACAAACCTATATGTGCATGCACTTTGTTTTATGCAAAATACACCTGGGCATGGGCAGAACATTTGGTAGATGGTGTTGGAACAAAAGGGGAAAGTGCATAAACAAATATAATATGACCAGCAGCTCAGTGTATGTAAATATGGTCCTTGCTGTGTTAAAATTGTTTACACTTTGCATTTAAAACCACGTTTCGACCGGCAGCTCAGTGTATGTAAATATGGTCCTTGCTGTGTTAAAATTGTTTACACTTTGCATTTAAAACCACATTTCAAATGCAAATGTATCATAAACATGCACAGTAAAGCAAGTTTTATCTTGTGTGGAGTGCAGACTACAAGGTCATCAATCTAAAAATTCATGAAGCAGCAGCAGCAGAATCACTCCGGCAAAATCTCATATCAATATTCTCTGTCCTCATAAAGAATATTTTTGCAATCACTCAGGAGAATCTCACTTGAAAATAAAGGACTGCAGGACCAATGAAAACACTTGTAACATTAACAACCACCATATCTTGTCCAGAAATGTAAATTTGAGGCTTTTTTTGCAGCTCTTTTTTTTCTTTTTTCTTTAAAGAGAAATACCCTTCGTCATGTCATCTAGGATGAGAACCATTCAATTTATTTCTTGGGAGACAGAACAGGAACACAGGCACATGCACAGACCACAGGCTGGTTTTATTTAACGGTGAAATAAAACAAGAACAAAAATGTGGCAGCTGAAGGTTTCTCTAAAGCAGAAAACCAAAAATACACAGGTAAATAAACTGAAAAATAACTGAAAGCAGAAATGCTGATAGAATAATAATTGTTGGAAACATACTATGTAGCAAGATAAAGAAAGAAGAAAAAAATCTCTAAGTAAAGAGAACTGTTTATTCTTCTAGGTATTCTAACAGTAATTTTTCAAATGAATGAAAAGAATATAACTGCCACATATATGTATATATATGGGGAGGGGGGGGGCGCATATATATATATATATATATATATCTATACACACACACACACATACAAAAAGGGAAACTGAATAAACTGCAGATTCTGAAATTTTAACATTTGGTGGTCTTCCTCAGGGTCTGAATGTTAACCGATCACAAACTTCTGAAAATTAAACATACACACTCTAAAATTGTATCTTAGCCTCAAATAATCATCAAGCTGATGCAGCATGCCAAAGACCACCAGCTGCCTCTGAATATTCCAGACCTCAGATGAACAGTTCTGCTCTGGGCTCCGAACTGGGGCAGTACTTGTACCTGTGTGTGCTCCACACAAGTTTTTGTAGCCAAGAAGACAAAAGGGAGAGCATGCATGAAACATAGTGATAATGTGTGTTCTCTCTGTATATCTATACCTAGACACTTAAAGGGGATCACAAACACAGAAGCAATGCAAACTCTATCAATAGGAACAGACTTCAAAGTAGGCTTAAAGGCGTTTTCCTTTGATTTATGGTCTAGTTTGTTAACCCTTTCCCCCCAAAAAAACACAACAACACCCCACCCAAGCAACAATCAATGACTGATGAACAAATGGAGACATTGAGCAATATACATATATTTAATTCTGTATTATATATATTTATTGCATCAGTTAGTGCTAACTGTTTTTATGGCTATTTTTTAGTCTTCTGTTTTTGTGTATAATAAAGCATCACTGTAGCTTGATTTGCTCTCATAATAAAATTTATGCACCAGCTGGGCTGTGATATTCTTACACATTTTAACGAAGAGGCAAAGCACACCAGAAATCTCACATAGCTATGATCATGACCATTTATTATGATATATAAACTAAATAAATGGAGAAAGTTAGAGGAAGTTATTATTTTTATTCTTATAATTCATCCTGGGTTGACCCTAAGCTGTTGACGGGATGTAAAAATCCCAGAAGCAACAAAAGCTATTATAAACTTTAAAAACAAACAAACAAACAAACGTATATATAGATATGTTACAGTGCAAAAAAATATTTTAAAAATGTGTTACTGTTAGTACTTTCTGTTTGCCTGGTTAATGCAGTTAATGCACAGCAAATGAAGTGAGTTTCAAAAAAGAACAACAACCAAAACACAAAACAGTTAATGCTCACCAAGCCAAAAAGCCAGCAGTGCAGGAAACAATGAACAAGAAGCAACAGCAGCAAATCAAGTTATACACCATGCCACATCCACGTCTACAGCAGCAGTGCACTTCAAGCTTGTACGGAACAAAAGATATGCTGAAGCTTTCTTTTTGATTGAGAGTTTTGTTATTCTTCTTCTTCTTTCTGATTTGACCCAGCCAACACCGTATTTATCAAGCATGTGATCACACCAAGGACAGTGAATCGACAACATTCACACACTTTGTTCACACCACTGAAGCCAGTGGACGGTCGCCGACGCATTGAGTAAAATGTTTAGTACTTTTGATCAAATGTTGGACACATGTAATTTTAATGCACACCAAGTCACTATTGTCCACAGATTTTAGTTCACAGAGCGAAAAGTCTTGTGCACAAAGTGCAACACTTTCAGAGATTTGCTTCACTGGTAACAAGTGTTTATTTGTTTTTGTTTTTTTGTTATGACAAATCACAGGCCAATGAGACAATGTGAAACAAAGGAATTCACAGTTGTAGTTAAAAAACAAAAACAAACAGGACACGAGACAGGGCACAGTTAGAGAGCACAAAGTGCAAAACCTATGTGATGCTGTAACACGTAAAAACACGATCTTTAGGAGTTTCACTCATCAGACACCAAACTCCCCTGCCCCCTACTTGTGCCCCAAAATTCAAACTATTACTGGGAGAAAAAAAGAAAATCCTCTGAGACCTGTAATTTAAAAACAAAACAAAAACAAACAAACCCATCTGCCTGAATTTAAAAAGTTCTGCAAAGTTGGCTAGCAGCTGCAGATTGGCAGAGCAGGGTGGGGGTCAGGATCAGGGAGGGGGGGACAGGGGTAGGGCAAGTACCTGGTGAGAATAGATAGTGTCATAGAACATTGTGTAGAGCACACAGGCCAGGTAGAGGGGAGCCACTGACCAGTCCAGGCTGCCCCTCAGCCCTGACCAGGCCAGAAGTACTCCCCAGTTCAGAGTCACACCTGCAAGACAATCACACCACATACCCGGCTCCACAGTCAGTAAAAACACAGGTGAGGGGGAAAAGGTGGGCTGTGAGACTGCTGATCATGTATTTACAAAGTGTAACTGAGGGCATCTGCTCCCTGTCTTTGTGTTGTTGTACTCTGTATGTCGCTCTGTCAATGTCACTAGCTTTTTCTTCTTTCATGCATCAACATCATTCAATCTTTTATGTATCTTTTACATGTTATTATTTTGGACGTCACAAAAAGATGTAGTGAGAGTGAAGAAAAAAGCGAGAGGCGACACCAACAGCCTGTCATAGATGCCATCAGAAAAGAAGAATAAAACAGGAATATCTGGCTGCAGCTCGTTTCTTGTTGCCTACTTCCAACCGGCTACTTCCATCAACCATTTATAAAGGCAGAAATGAAAAATAGATGACTTAAAGAAAAATGAACTAAAAACGTCAAACACTGTGCTGCCTCAAGCTGAATTCCTGCATTATGCTGAACATCCACTGAGCTGAATCACTATGTTATCATGTAATACAAGCAAAATTGAGAAAATGGATAATTCAAAATGGCCTCAGCTTGTGTTGCTGCCAGGAAACTTTGCATGCTTACACCTGTTTGGCCAGTATTCTCTCTCTGTCTCTGAAAGCATGCATTTTTCTGTGTGGGAGGGTGTGTGCATGAATACATGCATGCATGCATACATACATGCATTGGTTTGCTGTTTTATATGTAGCTGTTTTGTATTATTGCAATGTATTATTAATTCAAGTACGCAATATGTATTGTTAAATTATGTGATTGAGTGTGTATGGTATGTTCGCAAATCTAAGTGTTATGTGTGCATTAAAGTAAATAGGTGCATTGAGCTTGTTTTGTGGGGAACAGCGCTACCGACAATTGAGCATTCAAGACAAAAAGACAAAAAAAGTGCAGGACAGCTTCCCACTTCGCCTTAAAAAAAAAGTTTTTGCTCATTAAATTCAAAGCATGTAATACTGCCCAGTGAATTAAGCAAATGATTGTCCAAGTAATAGGTGTAAACACCGCAAGTGCATCTGCGTGTTAATATTAAGTGACACAACACTTGCTCAACTTCAAGAACACTCATTCAAGTTCAACCATAAACCATGTAATACATATGTACCAATAACTAGCAAAAAATGCATTTTCATAAAAAAATCACAAAATGATATATCCCAAAATGCTTCAATAATTAGTTTCTTAAGTACATATTTATATCTACATGCCTATTTTACATGCTTCAAATCTTTTTCACCAGTAGTAAATTTTTTTACTGCACTTCCATGCTGTTCTTCTAGATAAATTTGCAACCCTTTGAACATGTCCTTATATTTCAATGATGAATTCTTCAAAAACTCTCGCACCCTCTTGGATGGGCTGTTGGCATGCATATTTATATATCATATCACATGGATGATTACTGCATGCAGCAAGTCTCACTACAAGCATTTTCTCTTGTCTACAGAGAGATCATTAAAAAAAAAAAATCGTTTGTTTCTGGGCCCAACTGATTGTAAAAAAGAAAAGAAAAAAAAAGGTACAAAATAAAAGACTGTTTTGGGATGCAAGGCTGTGGTGCTGCATGGGTAGCTGCCTGTGGCCAGATACACAGTGCATGTATTGTCTGTGCCAGCCTCACAAGATATAAAAAAACCTATCCCCTCCTAAACTCTGGACTTTGTATTCATGAATTTCGTTAATTACTAATACTACTTCAACCAACCCCTACCATGCTCAGCACTAACCACCAGTCCAATCATCATTGTGCTCAGCAATAAACACGAAACTACCATCACGCTCAGCAATAACTGTCAGTCTAACCATCACCATACTCAGCAATAACAACCAGTCCAACCACCACCATACTCAGAGATAACAACAAATCCAACCATCACCATACTCAGTGATAACAACCAGTCCAACCATCACCATACTCAGAGATAACAACCAGTCCAACCATCACCATACTCAGCAATAACAACCAGTCCAACCACCACCATACTCAGAGATAACAACCAGTCCAACCATCACCATACTCAGAGATAACAACCAGTCGAACCATCACCATACTCAGAGATAAAACCCGTCAACCTACCATACTCAGATAACAACCAGTCCAACCATCACCATACTCAGCGATAACAACCAGTCCAACCATCACCATACTTAGAGATAACAACCAGTCCAACCATCACCATACTCAGCGATAACAACCAGTCCAACCATCACAACACCCTGCTCAGCTGTAACCACCAGTCCAACCACCACCATACTCAGCAATTATAAACCAGTCCAACCACCACCATGCTCAGCAATAATAAACCAGTCCAACCACCACCATACTCAGCTATAACCACCAGTCAAACCACCACCATACTCAGCTATAACCACCAGTCAAACCACCACCATACTCAGCAATAATAAACCAGTCCAACCACCACCATACTCAGCAATAATAAACCATTTTTTTCTTCTTCTTTTCTTTCTTTTTTGTTGTTGCTGCCATCTACTGTTAGCTCATGATGTACAAAATGTCTGACTCACCCAACATGATCTGAGGCCAGTAGGTGTAACGTTTAGCCAGTGGGTAAAAGATGACCAAGAGCATGGATGATGCACCCAGCAAAACGCTGCAAACAAAATCTACCATGGTACCAGTCACCACACAAAACTAAGACAACTTACAGAACCACAGCATTTCAAAGCAGTAGAACTCCCAACTGTTAAAGTGGCACTCTCTGCCCACAGGTAGCCTCACAGAAGCATCCTGGAATAATACTTTAATAGCAGTGCAATATATCCAGTTGTCCTAATCAGTGACTTGGATATATACTGATAGAATGACCAACTTTTCTAGCACTAAAAAACACCACACATTCCACACACCTTTCCAACAATAATGTGACCTTTAAACTCATGCCTGCCACTTTTAAATTACCCAAAACCTAACAAAAAGGTTGGGGTCATCTGTGTGGGCATTTGTGTTTGTGAAAATATGTGTGTGCATACATGTGTGAACATGCACCATACAATATACCTGTACGTGTTGAGCTGCAGCAGAATGGCAAGTGAGATGGAAAGCTGAGATGCCAGAAACACCAATGCCTGAAAGTGGCTCAGCTCTCCACAAGCCAGAGGGCGCTGTTTGGTGCGGTCCACCTACAACCATTATTCCTGATATATCATATGGCAATTAAGCCACAAGAACGTAAGAGGATCAAATACTCAGATGACTTGTGTTTGAAATGGGAAAATGCACCTACTATTTCTTTCCAGTTCTCCAGCAGATGGAATGGAATAATGGAAACAGTCACCGTTACTTTTTAAAGCTGCTGCATAACTGATTTTGACCGCAATCAAAAGCAACAAATAAAAACAGGCAATGCACTGACACAGACATCAAATGATTTATTTTTTATTCCAGCCAGGTCAGTTGCAATTTACTGTAATAATATCTTTCACAATCATTGCATAAAACATTCACAGCATTAAAAGCAGTTCTGTTGATAATTTTCCTCATGTGTTTGACAATGTTACCGCTCATTCCTTGCCCCATTGGCTGTGAAAAATAACAATACCTGGCTTGATCGTGGTGAAAATGACCGACACAGTAAGTTTGTCATTTCCTATACAGGAGCCATTTACCAACCAAGATGGGAAATCAAAGCAGAATTCAATGGTTTTGACAGGCACTCTACTACTCATATATATATGGAGGCTGTGGACACAAGTTTGACCAATAAACAGTTGTTCACCTTTTTGTCAAAGTCACTGTCCCACATGTCGTTAATAATGCAACCGGCCCCCCGCATGAAGAAGGCTCCAGCACCAAACAGAATCAGCATCCAGAGGTCCGGCAGATGGCCAGGGCTGGCGGCTAATGCAATGCTCCATGTACATGGCCACATCAACAGCAGCGTGCCTAAACAGGAATTTGAACCAGCCCTGACATTCTGAGACTGACAACTGTCACTGTGTCAATTTCGGTGGTATCATTTTATTCATCAATATCAATGGTACAAACAAGAACTCTTCACCAAATCAAACTTTTAAGCATACAAAGATGACAGAACAGATAAAATGTACTCTTTAAAAAAAAAACTTTAACCAACAACAATCAGTATTTAAATTACAGTAAATGTGGAACAGCCTCATACTTTACCATCTCAAGGTAAAATGAAAATATGTACTTCATAAATAGAGGCTGAACTCATACTCAGCCTCAATATCTAAAATGAAAAAAAATTCAAACTTTCATTTCAACAAATCTGTAGCCACACACACACATGCAGAGACAGTACTAGTAGCAGATGATTCAAAGCAGTATTACTATTAGTGTAAATTCTTCTTCTTCTTCCATTGTTTGGACTTAACATCCTGTCAACTCCTGAGGGTCATATCATATGAGAGAGGGAAGGACAGAGGAAGACAGACAATCAGTCACAGAGAAAGAAAGAGACCGAGTGAGACAGATTGATAGACAGACACTGAGAGAGAGAGAGAGAGAGAGAGAGAGAGAGAGAGAGAGGAGAGAGAGAGAGAGAGAGAGAGAGAGAGAGAGAACAGACAAAGAGAGATAAGTCATGACCACAACAACAACAAAAAGAAAGAAAGAAAAAAGAAGAAGAAAAAAGAAAGAAAGAAAGAAAGAAAAAGGAATGAAATGTTGAGACATCTTTTTCAGATAATTAATCAAAACAATTTTATTTAAACTTAAAGCCCAGATGAATGAAAAAAACACAAAAAACCCCCATAAATATGGCTTTGAGACAAACAGAAGCACTTACCAATAGGTTTGTCAAAGCGAATCAGTCTGAGGTAAGGCTGGAGAGAAGGTGGTGATGCCTCAAGAATAGCTTTCGGTGATAAGCTAAACTGCCTCCTTGCATGATCTGCACTCAAGGAGCACTGTGTTCCAAGCAAGGGATGACGCAAAGGCTTGGCTTGACCTTGAGCTCCAACCCATCTGTCACTACTCAGGTGATGAAAATGTGAAAGCTGCCTTGAATGTAACTGGTTCTCCCTCAACAGAACCTTTACGTTCAAGCTGCTTATACTTGCGTGCCTTGGTGCAAGATGTGTACATGATAAAACCGGTAAAGTCTGCAACCCAGTGTATGGCACACAACTTGAAGCTGAACACTTCACATTTGAATCTGATGGTGACGGTCCCGGTGGTTTTGAAGAGGATGAACGAGACATTTGTCGTGTCTGACCAAGTGAAACTGATAGTGGTGAAACTGACGTTGTAGCCAGTCCCATTAGCCGCTGGGCAGCTGAAGGCACCATAGTGTTGAAAAGCAGGTGGCGGCAATACATTGTTTTTATCAAAGACCTGCAGAAGAATATCATCATCCTTTCATCATAACTTCAAAGTCAAAGACAAAACCAAGAAACACACACACACACAGTCACACACACACACAACAACAATAAAAACAACAAGAGAGACCGTGGTACTGTACTGGGCTTCTTGAAGTTCTTCTGCTTTATAAATAAGGTCTACAGTCAAGTCATTTATTTTTGCAGACACAAAGTCTAATTCAGTAAATTATCAACTAAGATTATGCAATGGCACCTCTCTTTTATTAGTTTAATTTTAAAATCACCATAAAACTATGCACACTGTAACCAAGGGGAAGAGGCATAGTGTGGGATGCACATGTGAGGGGGGGAAAAAAATCATACAAAGACGTGTGAATGCGTGAGTGAGAGGAATACTGTAACGATGGATGAATGTTTCTGAATAAACACCCCACAGTGATGTGCTTGGCAAAAAACAAAAAACAAACTAATAAAGGAGTAGTCTTGTCATAAGTGTGGTATTAATGAATCAGAGGCTCCAAGGTACCAGTTTATCAAATAATAACTAAGTGGGTAGACATAATTTCACATCACAAGTCACTGTTTAGACTGCAATGTTTAAATGTAGTACAATAGTATTACCAGTAAAACAAAAAGCATCAAATTCAAATTAACATCATATAACATTTCTTCTTACTGCAGAAGTAGCCAAACCATCCCTTTTATTATTCTGCTACTAGTATTACTGGTACTATGCATTATCTGTGTTTTCATGCCACTGGCTGTTGTGTGTATGTATTTATAATCTTAATCTTAATTCTTATCAAAAGGTCGACGTGGGATCTTTTAAGTTAGTACGTTTAATTATCTTAGTGCATGCTGTACACATGAAGATGGGACTGCCATGGACATCTGCATGACTGTCGGCTTTTATTTGGACTGAAGTCCTTTATGCTGCCATGATATGATGATTAGAAGTCAAATCCTGGACAGTGGTAGGAACAAGTCACAAACTCCCTGCCATATCACCAGCTTCTTTGTCTTCTTCCATATTGCGTCCAGTTTCAACATCATGAAGACTGTGACAGTGTGAGACTTTTTAGTGCATACTGGGTTATTTTCTTGTTTCCACAATCCATCAAACTTTGACACAGACTACTGGATCTTTAACGTGTGTATGTGATCTTTTGCATATATATATTATACACATGGGGGACCTCAGTTTATACTACAATTATAGCCTCATCCGAATGACTATTGTAGAGTTGGCACAGAATTTGACCCCAGAAAGATCTCACGGCACGTAATGGTCACCCATCCTTTTGGTTACCACACTCGATCGTGCTGAACTTTGATTTTCTAGAGTGAGTACTATGTTATATATATATATATATATATATATATATATATATATATATATATATATATATATATATATACTCCTGCTCTACGCCGCTGACTCTCCTTTTAATCAGGTTTCAATCAGAGTGGAAACAAACGTTTACTTGTACATTGTTGTCCAACACAAAAGGTCTCTATAGTACAGGCCTTTAGTACAGTAAGTACACTCACCTGTGCACAGTCTACTAGTACTAAGTCGCTCTCGGAGAAGTATACTAACAAAATTTCGTCATCCTTTTACCTCCTCTTTTGTTGAGTGCAAAGTACTTAACATTCTTAATCAGACCTTGGGTGCATAATTTATCCCCCCCTCCCCCTCCCCTCTGTCTCTGGCAGTCTTGAAGCTGAAGCACAGGTTCTGTGCAGCCTGATCTAGGCCTAGAGCACCCGGTTGTTTTCAACGACTATGGCCGGGCACTTCCTGGCCCGTGCTGTGTCAATGTGCGCCCCGAAACAGTTTTGTTATCCTGTGCGTGCAAGAAAGAGCCAGAGAAGCCAGACATGCTGTCTGCATACTTTCTAGTGATTAATATTACAAATACCTGGGCCTCAGACTGTCAATGAATGCTTCGATCTCTCATTTTTGGAAACGACCACAAAATCCTGATTGTTGAGCTCGTTCGTCTGCTGCCGTCTTGGCTAAATTTGACCTTGACATTTGTGGAGGTGAAGCAGACTTGTGTCCCCTTTAGCACGTGTACAGTACACCGCTTAGTACACCAGTACCCACTGTTACTTTGCGCCGTGCTATTTTTAACTGCGTTTGCAATGAGCTTAGTTCGAGTTACGTTTTTTTGCTGCCTATGTGATCAATAATCTTTCAGTGTTTAAAAAAAAAATATTTTATCGACCAATTACCACCCCCTCCCCAAAAACAAAACAATACAAAACAACAACAACCACCGAAACATGTAATATTGTCAATAATACAAAACTCTCTCATTGTCAGTTTGCAGAGCCGAATTAATGTAACTCAGCTGAACATCAGTCTGCAATAGATCAGTATCTGATCCAGGGCGAAACCTGAGCAATAATATGTTGTGTTTTTATTTGTTTTTGTTTCCATCATACTTACATTCTGTCATATATACTTACATTCTGTCACTCCATTCCTTCTTCGATCTCTTTCTTCATCCATTTTGTGACTACAATCATGTCATTAGAAAAAAAGCAAAACAACAACAACAACAACAAAAAGCAGCTTGTTGATTACATTGCCACTTTGTGGAATTTGACACAAAAACAAACAAAAACCCCAACACTACTGCAGCATTCAACAAACTTCAAAATTCTCACCAGTGTTTTTAAGTCTCCGACTAGTTTCCCCCAGCTTCACAGCCATGACTACCAATATATATATATCCACTAGTTTAGTTAAACATGGCAGAGCAACTGCTTTTTCACTCACAATGAGACTGAAAAATTAAATCTGTGAATCTGTGCTCCAGGGTGAAACCTTAGCAATAATATATGTTTTTGTTTTGTTTTGTCCATCAAACATACTTACATTCTGTCAAATATACTTACATTCTGTCACTCCATTTCTTCTTCTCTCTCTTCATCCATTTAGTGACTACAGTCATGTCATTAATAAAATAAAATAAAAAAGCTTCTTCAATGTCTTCTTTCTCCACCAAAGCAGCATGAATGTTTGAAGTAGTTAGCCACTAAGCAGAAAAGCCATTAAGCAGAAATTTACTTTTGCTACAGTTTTTTCTACCCCCCCACCCCCCCTCCCTTTTTTGTGTTTGTTTGTGTTTCACAAATCAAGCCAAATCATACAAGTAAAATATGTGTATGCATGCACACATCCACACCCATCCAGCCACACCCACACAATCATGGTGAAATACAAGACACATGGATGTACTGTCTTTATTGTGCATGATGGCAATGGGTTTGCAAATAAATATGCAAAGCACTGTCTCCACCAGACACAGCACAGAACATGGTGAAAACGAAATTTTACATACTTTGATTTCTAACTGTATGTTATCTTGCACTGAAGAAATGAAAATGTCTGTGTCAAACAATCCTACAAGTAATATACATGGACTTGCAAACATACCTGATAATCTATATAAAAGAAAAATTCTCCATTAAACCACAAACAAATAACAGGAGATGAGCAAGTACTCATTGAAAGTACTCAGCTGTACACTCCAATTCAAAACAGAAAGATACTGAAACGCTGGTTACAGAAACGTTACCAAAACCAGTAAGAGTTTGTAGAGCTCACAAATGATTATCATCATGTTCAGTTTTATAGAAAGACCTCACATAAACAGCAACCCCCTCCCACCCTCACGGTCACCCAAACCCCCATAAAAATAAATAAATCAAAAAAATCCAACATTTAAGTTTCACCACAACATAAAACAATTATTTTCTTAAATACATACAAAGACAGTGGAAGCATTATGAGCAAGGTCACGTCCATTTACAAGAATCATATCCATTTACAAGATAATCATACAAAGTTTGAACTCAAACTGGATATCAACTAATTCAATACATCTGAACACAGCTGTGACCTTGGTTAAGGTCACTGATACATCTCAAAAGAGGTTATCATCGCATGAATTTGAGATATCCTTACACAGCCTCTGAGGCTATGTTAAAATGTTTTTGTTTGTTTTTGAATTGAGGAATAATGCCAGTTACTTTGTTGAAATGCGTGCCAAACTCAAAAAGCATCTTGTGCACATATGCAACAACCATACAAACTTTGAACTTGACCAGAAAAGAACTCGCCCAAAAAACCCACACCTTTCTGATAAGCACATGACCTTAAAGTTAGGTAAAGGTCACCCAAACTAGCTAGTAGGAAGGTGTAAAACAAAACAGAGGCTATCAGTGTGCGAAGTTTGAAAGAACTGGCTCACAAAGTCTTGCAAAGACCAACAGCATGGGCAGCTATGCATGGCTAGAAAAATACTAGTCATTACATTCTTCAGGACAAAAAATATATATTTTTTTTATATATATTAAAGTTCAAAAACAAAACAAACAAAAACCAGAGAGAGAAAGCAGCATTTCTTGTACATGCCTTGCTTACAATTGATTGTGAAGAAGAAAGAGGGGAAGCCACTTTAACAGGTTTGGCATTGTGGTACACATGCAAATTATGACTTACGTGCAACAAAATGTACACACAAACTTTTCTTAATATGCATGAACAGCCCATGCCATTCCATCTGATCTAGGTATGTACTGTGACTGAAAAACAACAACAACAAAAACAACCCACAATGAAGAAGCATGTACTTCATTAAAGCGTCAGGAAAAAAACACGAAACGTGACTCATGTTCAGGTTATGCATACTGTAAAGGTGAAAGAAAAATATCAAATTCTTCAAACATTTCAACATGTCAGTTCGTATTTCCCTTAGGCTTAAACAGAGTGAGACACCAAAGTCACAAAGAGCAGTTTGTGAGTAACCTTGTCAATGCAGGTACCAATTGTACAGCTGAGCTCTCACTCCCTGACTGAAAGATTACCTTCATCCAGTCCACACCTATGAACAAACACACCTCCTTAGACACACCTGTTTGAAACAAAGCACATGGGCTGTGCTTTAAACAAGTTTTTTTTAAAAACAATGGTCAAATGTCTTGGGTCTGTGTAGTTTAAAGTGCAAGTTCAAATACACAGGAGGGAGGGGGGGGGAGATGAGCTGACAGCTGAATTGCATTACACAGGACCCCGCCCCCAAAAACAATAACACACATAACAGACTCTGTCAGGGTGGAAAAGGAATCTGTTGTGGAGTGGAGGTGGGGGACAAATCATAGATTTTTTCTGGTCATCTTGTACCCGCTGGCTAAACGTTACACCTACTGGTCAGAGATGTCAAACAACATGACATAAAAATGTGGTGAGGAGATGGAAGGACTGGACAGAGATCTGGACTCTTGGAGAGTTATAAGTGATGTCATCAACTGACATGACATCAAATGACATGATGTAAACTCGCATGTCTGTGTCCCATGAGCTTACGGGTACCAGAACAAAAACCCATGCTGTGTGTTTACTCCAGTTGTCTAAATCGGTGGAGCTTTCTGGCTAAAAAGCGAGAGGTTAATTATAAAGCTTAAATAGGGTCAGATATGAATTTATCAAGCAAATACTGTCTACAGGTTGGCATTCCAAATCCAGTGTGAGACTGAAAATGGACCACAGACACTAAAGCCGGTACAAAAGTGTAAGACTCGTTAAGAGTCATCACTGTGCAAAGTTTGCCGCTCTTGATTATAGTCGCTGAGGATAAGCTAGTGTAGCTTTTGCCACAGTGGGCCGGACACTCACTATAAAGACTCAAACAATGGTTCTCACGTGAACAGAGTTCAGGAGTTGTGTGAAAGTCGAGGTGGCTGTCCTGGGCTTTCTGTCCTAAAGAGCCTTACGGTTTCTGTGGATGTAAAGCAACAATGAAGCATGCTTTGGCATTGGTCATAGTTTGTCCCTAATATGTCAACTGACATCCAAGGACATTAAGCTCCACGTACATCATCATCTCATGTGAACATGCTCATCTGACGTTTTGCAGTAAATATATCATTTACTGGACATGTCTGTATTTTTCTAATTTTGCTGTTTTTCATTGTTTGTTTTGTTTTTTAATGTCAATGAGTAGTTCCCATTCATACTTTTACAATATCATGTCTATACGAAAGAACAAACATAAAGAGACCAACTGTCATTCGAACACACCTGATCAGTGAATAAATATACATACAAGAAACCAATGACAAATGAACTGTTGCACAAAAATGAACTTTAGATAAATGAAATTATCATCATTTATGATCACATCTGGTTGAACTCGAACATGGCAGCCATCATTTACATGTACAGTGTGATTGTATATTATACACCCCAGTCTTAAACCAAAAAAAAACTAGCCTTCTCAGATTCAAAAGAAAAATGACTCCTTGACTTGTGATTAGCAGTAATTTGTTTCTTGCAACTGTAAAGTACTGCTGATTTAATATCAGCTTTATAGGTTGTCATTTTCATGTGCTGTCTTCCTTGTTGTCAGCTCTTTCCCATGTTTTAATTTGACAATCACCAAACTGTGTTTGACATCACAGAAAACAGTTCTACATACACGTCACAGAAGACATCGTATAGTTTTAATTTTTATCACCAATTTGTTTTATTTTCGTCTGTGGAACATCTGATTCTAGAAAGGTGGTGATCTACTGGCTTATATTTTTAGCTCAATATAAATGGTTGGGTGGGGGTGGGGGGTGGGGGTGAAATTAGCTGGCAGATGGAGGGGGGGAAAAATATGAAAGGGGAATAATAACTAACAACAATTCTTACAAAACGTTTCACTGGAACTGAGAAGACCAGTTCCTTTAAGTGTGCAAATGCACAAAAGCACCCACCAACATTTTGAGTCGAGGAAATAAAACTCCACTAGAGAAGCTCATGTGATGCAGCGTCTGGGAAAAGGGAAAAAGGTTTCTAATGACTAAATGTTATTAGTCAAGACTAAAAGAAAAACCATGCTCATGCTCCCTCCACTTGCATGAACACGCTATCCATAAAACCAGTATGCTCAGCTTGCCACCAGTGGCAAGCATAATGCTACCCCCCCCCCCCCTTAAGACATACCATTACATGTACTGTCTTTACAAACATGATAAGACAAGTCCAGTTATAGCTCAACTCCATTTTAAGAAGACAAAACGGCTGGAAACCACCTTCTTGTTTCCCTGCAAATCCATGCAAAACGTATCACCTGATGAACTTGCGGTGCAGTTCCACCTCTACACTCAAAATGTACAAATCTGCATGCTTTACAACGCACACCAGCCACTGAAACAAAATGACTCTCTGACAAAGGTGAAATTAATCCCTTCATTGATTTTAACTTGAAACATGAAGGGTATATATATATATATATATATATATATATATATATATATATATATATATATATATATATATATATATATATATATATATATATATATATATATATATTCAGAGGCCCAGCATCTCAAAACATCAGGCTCATCACACTTGGTCTGCCAAGTCAAATGCACCAACAGAAGACACAAACCACATGTCTGTATCTTCCTCTCCCACAGATGTATGTGTGTATATATATATTCCGCCAACGACCAAGGTCAACCTGTCAACAACAGACCAGGGACAACTGTTGCCAAACCTTAGAGAAAAGAAAAAGAAAAAAGACTTCACAGGGGCGGTATGGTTCAGTCAGTACAGGGTCAGACTGAAAAGCCAGGTGCAATATTGACGCGGGGTTGATTCCTCCGGTGTGACGAGGGATTTTTCTCTCCCAGTCAACTTTCGGTGCAGACTTCCTTACAGCGTCTGTAGCACCCACAGTGCACAATCACATGCATAACACGTTAAAAATCTCAAACGCTGGCAGCCACACCATTGTCTGGACACATGATAATACTGTCCACGGTAGTAGAATTGGGTAGCGCTGCTCTTGCAGCTGCTGTAAACATTACCAGGTAATGCAACCCAAATGTCCAACAAGGGATCAACAAAGCCTTACAACCCCCCCCCCCCCCCCCCCCACACACACACACACAAAAATTCACTCTGCTGGCACTCAGAGAAGCAGACCAACAAATCAGCACCAGCGAACCAGGGTTTGAGCACCGCTCACCCTGAAAACCACAACAGCACTGCTCTTGTGGTTGATGTAGCTGTACCCAAGTAATGCACCCCAAATTTCCCACAGATCACTAAGCTGGCGAATATGCTTAGAGAAGCAGACTAACAAATCATCACCCAGCAGACCCGGGTTTGATCACCACCCACACAGAAAACCACAACACAGGATGCCTTACACACTACTTGGGGGGGTGGGGGTGGGGATAGACAGTTCACTCAACTGTCAACTGGCACTCTTGAAGACAGAATGATGGTGCTCAAACATGCCAGGAAAATGACTGCAGGGCTGAATAAAAATACAAAACATTTACTTTATTTATTTATATGTGCACTTGTTGAGTGCACGTTCTGTGTGCATGTTCTGCATACACCATACAAACATGCCGTATCACTTTACGCAAAAGCCACATATGTAGGGTGCATGCGTGTTTAGCTGCAACCTGCCACCAGCACTTTTGGCACAATGACCAGGATCTTTCACATGCTGCTGCGGTCACACGGGGGTGGAGCAGATACCAAAATAAGAGTCAGCACAGATAATTGACCCTGGAGAAGAAAATCTTCCTGCCACTCCTCCCGGGACTCGAACCCAAGACCTTTTGATTATGAGTCTGGCGCTCTGCCACTGAGCTATCCCCACTCCCCACTTGCTTAAGAAAGATGGGAGAGAAAAATGAAGCCCTGAAAGAGCCTTGATCTTTTATTTTATTTTACATTTAACCCCCAAGTCAACGGTGAGGTCATACCACAGTAAGCCTAACAGAAAATGGAAGGTGCAACTCCCATCCCCAAAATGAAAGAAGAAAAAGAAAAAAGCATAAATTGGCAGAAGAACAACACACATGACAACGCACGAAAATGGTGCCAAATTCACACTTCACACCCATCCTCTTCTGTGTGAGTTTTTGATTTCAACTTCAAGCCCAACAACATGTAAAACATCTGAACAATTCTGACAGAGAATCACAGTGCAAGATCAACTTATTCATAACTGAAGAATGACTTAAGACTGGTTCACGTTTTCGGAACATTCTGCAAAAGTGATGGTGTGCTGGATCATCATTCCGCTGACATGAAGGTGATCACCAGGGATTAAAACATGTTAAAACCAATGACGCTGCAACATGTCACTCCACTCCCAGTTCTTTGTGGTTGCGGGTCAGCCACAGGTGATAGTCATTCAGCTTGTGGTCCTCAGGTTTTACCTGTCAACACACACACACACAAATACACCCACACCCACACGCATGCATGCATGCACACACACACACACACACACACTTTTATTTTACATTCACATCTATAGCGTAAGGAACATGTTACATGATAACCTTTCAATCTCTCCAGAGAAGACAGCCAGCAGACCATCTGAAGTTAAATCCACAAGTCTGGAGAAGCTACCATTAATTTTGTTCTGTGCACATACTGCATCCCAAAACAGACTAAAGTTTTATTTACAAGTATTATCAACTATCAAGTTCATTTTCAAATGTTCATTGTCACCATCTTGGCTGATTGTACGTCATTTTTGTTTTTTGGTCCACACATGAGAATGGAACAGACAGGGAAAAAAGCCAGCATGCTGTCTAGTCTACCCACCTGTCTCCACTCTCTGACGCAGAATATCCTGTAGGAGTCGTTCCCATACTTTCCAATGCCATGCAGCTCAATGGGGTACTTCCAGTCCTTTGTGATGTACTCATCTGAAAAAGGGCAGACAAAAAAGACCAAACACTGCGGTCAGTGTTCTTCAACAACACACCCACTGTGATCACTGTGAACGTCCAGTCTCAAACAGACCTTGAGACCTTCTGTGACCTCACAGCAGTTCTTCAACAACACACCCACTGTGATCACTGTGAACGTCCAGTCTCAAAAAGACCTTGACTGCTGATTGTCCAATCACAGTGATAGAAAAACAGGTGGACTTGTTGGTTGACCAATCATTTGAGGCATCTTACACCGGACAACTGAACTGGGCACATTCTATGACTAAGCAGTGCACATCATCAGTCAAAATCAATTTCCCGTTGACCAAATCACCATAGGAAATTTCCAAAGTGACAATGACAATGAATTTCTTGACTGATCAGTTTCAAAATTAGGGACTTGCGGATGGTGATCAATTTCGAAATCCGAGGTGAAGGGTCCAATTTTTACCCCTTCGTACATGTACATTTTTAAACAGGAACCAAAGCACCACAAGCCCTACTGACAGGAATGGAATAAGGAGACACACAGCAGTATTCCAGATGTATCTATATATATACATGTATAAATATTGATAGAACCAAATGAAGCCTGCAGATGGAAATATTTGCAGCTCTTTTCAGTACTTCTTTGTCCCTTGCAGGAAATTTGGGGTTGCATTATCTGAGTAAGGAACAGCAGGTGCAAGAGCAGTGCTACCTATTCCTATCAGTGTGTATAGTATTTCCGTGTGTCCAAACAATGGTATGGCTGCCAATGTTTGAGATTTTTAACATGTGCACAGATGTGATTGCACACGGGGGCTGTACGGAAACTGCAAGAGTCTGCACTGAAAGTTGACCATGGGACAAGAATCCCTTGCCACACCCAGGGACTTGAACACGCATCAGCATTGCACCTGGCTTTTGAGTTGGACGCTCTAACAACTGAGC
Source organism: Alviniconcha marisindica (assembly GCA_018857735.1). Classification (NCBI taxonomy): domain Eukaryota; kingdom Metazoa; phylum Mollusca; class Gastropoda; family Provannidae; genus Alviniconcha; species Alviniconcha marisindica. The sequence continues at coordinate 93,673 of JABMCL010001478.1, read as the reverse complement.
TATCTGCGCCCCTAATTTCCTATTTTTTCAGGCCAGCTTGCATCTTTGCTTCAGCTCCCCTTTAGCTGCCATGCTAAGGCCTCAAACAAGCAGCATAAAGCTGTGCAATGTATCACTGCACTGATTTCAGTTACGCACAGTCTCCAACATGCCAAAGGTGCATGCTGGTTCTGAAGCATTTGCCCTGATATAACTGTACTGGTTTACTGGGAGTAAAAAAACAACAACAAGTAACTATTACTACCTGAAGCATACGAAGAAATTAAAGCAAAATGTGCAAACAGTAAGAAGTACTGACCTGAGAAACGTATGATGGTGGCAGCACGAGTTTCATGAAGCCCCAGCGGCTGAAGCATCTTGGCAATACGTTCCTTATCTGCTTTTCTGGCTTGTTCTGCCGAGGGCCAGCGATTCAGGAACTTCCACAGCAGAGGAATGGCAGCATCAGCTAGCAAAACAAAGGCGTTGTCCATGTACTGTAAAGAGCTGCGGTGCTGTTGCTATCAGCATACTATCAGCCAAACCTAACTGAAGAATAGGCTCAGTTTATTCAGTTGAATATGATAATAATAAATGAAATAATGGATAGCTATTTTATACTAATTATAGAATGCAAAGCTTTTGGTAAAATAAGGACTCAATGCACTAGCACACACCATTCATGCACACATACACGCAGACATACACATAATCTCTTGTCAGAGGACTGGTCTATCAAGGTTTGTAAAAAAGCCAGTATAAAGCAAAAAGTCTCTTGAGCTGGGTTTTGAACTCAGAGTGGGGAGATTTCACAGACTGGCAGGCAGTGAATTCTAGACATACAGAGTGATGCTACACATTTTGCATGTAACCAGTCTTGAAGAACCCAACATCACAAGGCAGCACAAAAATGCTGATCTGGAAAAAGTTCCATACAAATTTCAACAGAGATTGGGTGGTGCGAGTCTGCCACAACTGTCTTTCCTAGGGAAAAGTGACCCAAACTGTCTGTGAGAAATGTTTCTGTTTGGTACTAGCATAAAAAATACAAAACATACCTTGACTCAAACACAGAGAAGGAAGCCACATGGCAACAACCTGGAAAGTGTTACTTCACCTGGATTAATCATTATTATTCATCACTTCTTATATAGCGCTATTCTTTGCTCTCAAGCAGACTCACTGTGCTCATGATTCTAAATGAGTGACTGTATTCATCTATAGCCGTATTTTTACTATTCACAGAAGTGGTGTACTGATATTGCTTATTTGTTGTTGCATGGCTGGTGCCACGTGACACTGCTGCTGTCTCGGCGCAAGTTCCATGTACACCATTCAACCATGCACCAGTTTATAGTATCACTTCATTCAAAGCCACACAAGCTGGGTGAGTGTGTGTGTAGCTGTATCCTGCCACCTGCACTTTTGGCACAATGACCGGGATCTTTTACACGCTACTGCGGTAACACAGGGGTGGAACAGATACTGAAATAAGAGTCAGCACAGAAAGTTGACGTTGGAGAAGAAAATTCTCCTGCCGCTCTTGCCGGGACTTGAACCCGGAACCTTTTGATCACGAGTCTGACACTCTAACCACTGAGCTATCCCCACTCCCTATAGCCCCGATCCAAGGCTATTGTAACTGGTATTACTGGCATCTTATTGTCTCTAGCCAGAATGTTGGAGCTATGTGCCAGCACAATGCTTGTGGCGTTAAGAGTTTCAAGACAGGATTACTTTCAGTGACAGCAAACTTTATAACAGGACAGACTCCATTACTGAAATCCCCAAAATGAGAGTGCTGCTGCAGTAACACTTACATAATATATATATGTAATATGTATTGCATATATGTAATACAGCAATATATATGTACAAGTTTGGGGAAATGATCGCACATGCTACCTTCTCATCCAACATTGGATGAACCTCAGGATTTTAGGCGAAGAACGCTAACAAACAACATGACCAAAGTAAAGCCAAGGTTACGAAGTCAAAACCTGGAAATCACCACCAGGTCCGCTGATAAGTCTATGCACTAAATGAGCCCCACATCTTTAATCATTTCCTAGAATACTATTTATAGTACCTTTGGTTTTGTTCAGGAATATTGTAGCCACCAGCATCTTCCAGGGGTCGTGAAACAGACTTTCCTGGATCAGGTTGAAGGGCGATCGGGGAGGGGTCCACTTCTCATCACGGCGGATCTGGGGCCTTGGCATCTTGGGTGGAGCTCCGTTTGTCTTGAAGTATCGGCTCTCTGGAAACACAACACCTCTAAAGTGAACGGATCAGTTACAGACAGTATTGGCTCTCTGGAAACACAACACCTCTAAAGTGAACGGATCAGTTACAGACAATACTGGCTCTCAGGAAACACAACATTTCTAAAGTGAACAGATCAGTTACAGACAATACTGGCTCTCAGGAAACACAACACCTCTAAAGTGAACAGATGAGTTACAGACAGTATTGGCTCTCTGGAAACACAACACCTCTAAAGTAAACAGATCAGTTACAGACAATACTGGCTCTCAGGAAACACAACATCTCTAAAGTGAACAGATCAGTTACAGACAGTATTGGCTCTCTGGAAACACAACACCTCTAAAGTGAACAGATCAGTTACAGACAATACTGGCTCTCAGGAAACACAACATTTCTAAAGTGAACAGATCAGTTACAGACAATACTGGCTCTCAGGAAACACAACACCTCTAAAGTGAACAGATGAGTTACAGACAGTATTGGCTCTCAGGAAACACAACACCTCTAAAGTAAACAGATCAGTTACAGACAATACTGGCTCTCAGGAAACACAACATCTCTAAAGTGAACAGATCAGTTACAGACAGTATTGGCTCTCTGGAAACACAACACCTCTAAAGTGAACGGATCAGTTACAGACTGTATTGGCTCTCTGGAAACACAACATCTCTAAAGTGAACAGATCAGTTACAGACAATACTGGCTCTCAGGAAACACAACATCTCTAAAGTGAACAGATCAGTTACAGACAGTATTGGCTCTCTGGAAACACAACATCTCTAAAGTGAACAGATCAGTTACAGACAGTATTGGCTCTCTGGAAACACAACACCTCTAAAGTGGACAGATCTGTTTGAGAGAGTTTTGGCTCTCAGGAAACACAACGCCTCTAAAGTGAACAGATCAGTTTGACTTTGAGACAGTATTTGCTCTCTGGAAACACAACACCTCTTAAATGAACAGATCCGTTCTCTGAAAACACAACACCTCTAAAGTGAACAAATCAGTTAGAGACAGAACTGGCCCTCTGAAAACACAACACCTCTAAAGTGAACAAATCAGTTAGAGACAGAACTGGCCCTCTGAAAACACAACACCTCTAAAATGAACAGATCAGTTACTGAGTTAGAGACAGAAATGGCTCTCTGGAAACACAACACCTCTAAAATGAACAGATCAGAGACAGAATTGGCTCCCTGGATACACAACACCTCTAAAATGAACAGATCAGTTAGAGACAGACTCATAGATGGTTAGCTAGTTAGTAACTGGATTTTCACAACCTGTCAACTATGCAGGGCCACCTCAGGACAATCAAACTCTGTCATAAGCAAATACACATTTAAAAACTCTTCTCATATATATTTTTATGCAAACCTTCTGGCCTTTCTCAAGTCATAATTTACATAAAACTTAAAGTAAAACAAAGGGCACAGGGAATGAAATTATGGTACATAAAGCCATACTGACAGCCAACAATCATGAGAGATACACACACAAAAGAAAAGTGCCTGTGTCAGTGTTCGCCTGTGTGCAGATGGAATCCAACGTTTCCTTCTTCATGAGATAGAAAGGTTTTGTGGCCCGTCAAATTAAAATGTATGCGGTTTGTTTCAAATGGGCATCACCTTCTTTAAGCGTCTAAAACTAGAAGCAACATTCCCGACAGATGCCAACCCTGGGACTTACTTCCCTGTTGGTCTGTTTCAGCCAATTCTTGAACTAAGTGACTTTAGTCCAGACACAGAAAAACAAAGACAACAAAAATGCAAGCAGGCATAGTGTATGGTGTCTTGCACAGGTTGAATCAAGAGCAGGCATCAGCGAACGCCCCCAGTGACTTGGCAGCGGTGTTGTTCTCGCTTTGGAAGGTAGCCTACCAATGATCTGAGTTTCCTCTTGTGGACCTCTGACAGCAGGGCCAGGATGCAATGGGCCTTGGGTGTGGTTCAGGGTGAGACTAAGTCTCTGAACTCAGCATGGAAGCTGAGACGGTAACAACAATAACAACAGAAGGAGCCAAAAAGCCCACCAAAAAACACTCTACCCAAAAACTGATGTTGTGATGATTATAAACTGCACCAAATGCCTGCAAACTGTTCATTCAGCTACTTACTGTCCTGGCTGGAGCTGACTGACGCCAAGGTGCTAGGGGAACGCTGACTCTTAGGTGCTGAACGGACAACTGCACGCCGACCAGATGAACTACTCCCAGCACCTGCTGTCTTGGACCCTTTGGACAAGAGAGTTGGTGGTGGAGTGTGGCATACCAGGGAGCTGCCATTGGAAGAAGTGCTGGCTGAGTCTTTTATGTCTTTGGCACTGGAGCTGTCAGAGAGGTGCATCTTCTGCACCTTGGTCGCCATGTTCTGATTCTCGTCCTCCTCCCGCGACGCCATGGAAACATCCGAATACATTCCCATGGAACGGGAGTCCTCTTCCGTGTCTGCGTCCCTTGATGTTTTTGCTCGCTTACGAACTGAACCGTCAGAATCTGATGGGGACAGTGACCGCTTCATCTGCGCCTTCCTGCTTTGGGGTAGGGACTTTGCCAGCCTGGTCAGAGAGTCACTGGTCTTGGTGTTCTGTGAGAGAGAGCTTAGCGGGGTTTTCTGTACAAAGGTGCCAGGGGACATGAGAGAAGCTGCCGTCTGATTCACTGTCACTTTCTACCTGGTAACCAGACGATGTGACAGATGGGGAGGGGGCTGGGTTGTCTTCCTCGATCTTCTCCACCTTTGCAGATGTCGCTTCTTCCTCTCCACTTTTGTACAGGTCCTCCTGCTCTTCGGCCAGAGAAAATTTATCTGAGGCCAGCTTCTCCTCCTCTTCAGCAAAAGAAACATTATCTGAGGCCACGTTCTTTCCTTCCTCATTGTCTTTGACTTCCACTTCGGCTCCAGCAATTTCCACGCCTTCACTCTTCTCCGCCTTCTTGACGACAAAGTCATGATGCAAGAAGGACTTGAATCCCGATTTCAGCTTGGACTCCTTCGGCATCTGTGGAGTTTTAGTTCTGACGTTGATCAGAGCATTCAGCTTCAGCTGCGGCGAGTCTTTTTTGGACACTGTGGCCATTTTTTTGCGAGCTTTCGCTGTCTTGGCCTTCACAATTTCCCAGGAGCTTTCAGTGGCCTGTGAGCTGGGCTCACCAGACAGCTGAACTGAACTGTCCTCCGTATCTTCTGCAGGCCGCTTTCTCTTCAGTTTCAGACTGACTTTCGGAGTGGCAGCAGTCTGCACTTTGGGCGCTTTGGGCATTTTGGGTGTCTTGGGGAGTTTGGACAGTTTGGGCAGTTTGGGTGCTGCTGCCTTGCTGACTGGGGTTTTCTTCTGCTTTGGAGTGGAGAACGGTTGCTTGAAGCTAAAGTCCAGCAAGGGGTCATCCAGAAGATACAGTCTGTCTATTCTCTCCAGGTAGGTGTGAACGTTAGGGAAGGATCGCATTTTGAAACCAGTATCACTGAAAAAAAGACCACAGACATGAAACAAATGTGTACTGACTGAAGCCATAATGTTCTACTTGTGAAGTAACTGTATGCACATTGCACTAGAGGAAAAGAAAAACACACTAAATTTATACATTCCTTGTAAGAATCTTTAAAAGGGGCAGTGCTCAGCCACATAGAAATCTGCTTGCCTCTGGAGTGACTGTCACAACATTTTTAATTAAACATTGATTTGAATAGCAACTAAATTAAACTAAACAAACTGGCCTGAAATCATTGACACTGAAAATGTGCAATACCTATTCAGTGTTTTTTCTGACATAAGCATTAAGAAGGGAGAGAGAGAAGGAGTCACACCTGAGTGCCTACAAAAACGAACCTTTTGCTTTGAACACAAAACAATCAGCAGCTCAGAATAGTTCTTCCACAATAGATCAAATTTATTTATATTATTATAAACCCTGAACAACTTACCTGTATAATGTTGTGTCATAGCGACCAATGTGCTTCCCTCCTACCCTTAGTACGGAAATTCGTTTCCACCCTGGCGGCAAGTTGTTTACAGATTCTATCCTTTTGGGTTTGCTGTGTGAGATAAATACCAAACAAGGATTAATAATCATCAAAGGCCATTGAAGCAAGGCTTGATAAAATGATTAGTCTTCTTTTTCACTCTGTATGATAATGTTCAACAATGCAACTGAGGGTTATGAATCAGCCATATACATTCAAAACTTACTTTGTCACAGAGGAGAGAGAGAGAGAGAGAGAGAGAGAGAGAGAGAGAGAGAGAGAGAGAGAGAGAGAGAGAGAGAGAGAGAACAAGCGACAGAGAAAGATGAACTAGAGACAGAGAGGTAAATGAGATTGAGAGGCAGAGCTTGAATGTGTTTGTTCTGAAGCAGCACTTTCACAATAACCAATAATATAATAACACCCATTTTTTCTTTTCTTCTAATGCACTAGCATCATCAACTGCCCCCCCCCCCACCCCAAACAAAAGCGTTCATCAGCAAGAATAGTGGAAACTCTTGCAGCCTGCCCACCATGTTCACAATGCAATCATAATTCATATACTGCTACCTAAATAAATCTGATCTCTCACCCAGTCTGCACTGCCTCAGTCTCAGTCTCATCCTCCAGTTCTGATTGGTCGGATGGAGCAGTCACTGTAACTGTGGGCACAGGCACCTTTGTCACATGTGACCACCTGGCTTTTGGTTTGCTTCCTTTTGCTCTCTTGTGGGACACAGGGCTTGAGCTGCAGAAATATAGTACTCAGGCTGTACTTTTTTTAATGAAATGAACTATAAAGACCAAATTCACATGAATATATATATATTATATGACATACCTGGGGGAAATAAATGCATTGTATAAATTCAGCTTCACCAATGGCAATGTACTTCAGCACAGCTACATGCTATTACTAGTATTACTACTGTAGTGTTAGTATTATTAACAATGCACAGTCAAACACACCCAAACTGGAACTTCTGAGACCAGCTGGGGACTTTGAATTAATTATTACACAAATTCACTAAAAGTAACAGTAACACATACACACAACAAAACAGAAATGGGAACACTAATCTATGAAACTCATGTACTGACCAGTATTAACTATGAATTGCATGTTAAGTTTCAGTGCGTCTGGGTCACATCACGTGTATCATTTGTATGGGATAATGGGTGACACAAGGGGGTTGGGAATTTAGGATGTCATTGTCAACACTAGATTAGTCAGGATAGTGTGGCAGACATGCCTGCTTGTATGTAAATTCACTGCAGCCCACTTTCAGTTTTACAATCACACACATAACTCACATATTGACATTAGAGGTAGAGGGTATAGCTGGATCGACAGAGGCTGGTTGCTGTTCTGAGCTGGCAGAGGTCGAAGACATTTCAAGGTCACAAGAGTGTGAGGGCATTGGTGAGTCAACAGAGGTCAAAGGTGCTGCTGGATCATCTGAGGTCAAGGATACTGCTGGATCATCAGAGGCCAAAGGTGCTGCTGGATCATCAGTGGTCAAGGGTGCTGGTGGGTCATCAGATGTCAAAGGTGCTGCTTGGTCAACATGAGAGGTCATGGGTACTGCTTGGTCAGAGGTCAAGGGCACTGCTGGGTCAACAGAGGTCAAGGGCACTGCTGGGTCAACAGAGGTCAAGCGCACTACTGGGTTCATGGGGACTTTAGTATTTCCATCTCCAGACTCTGTGATTGAAGCAGAAATGGATGCTGGTTCAGGTGATTCCTCTTGCATTGCCACATCTGCTGTGTCTTCCATTACAGGAGTGGCTGTGGTGACTGTGCTACAGCTTTCACTGACGCTGCTACACTGTCCATCACCACCAGCCTCAGGTGTGGTCAATAACAACTGTGGTGTTTCTTCAACTGCAGGAGTTGAATCAGATGACAGTACAGCATCTTGGGTTGTACATGACATTTCTGTCATTTCTTCAGTTTCCATGCCTGTAATAGTACAAAACAAAACATGCTGCTTAAGTGTCAGCTGTTGGATTTTCACTCTAGTCTATAGTGCACAGACCTGTATATATATATATATATATATATATATATTCCACAACCAAATACTATCAATAGTATCAATGTGTGCACACAATCTTATTCTTAAATATTTTGACTATACTGATAGTGATAAAAATGTTTTTGAAAATAAAAACCAACACAAAAATCTGTGCCAACTCAAATTAATATGGTCCCCCTTTGCACTGTGCATGATCATCGTAAACAAACTACTGTGCATGGGCACTCTCAGTCTCACTAAGTTTCAGTATCAACCACCATTGCAGCTGGAATGTTCTGCCGAGTGAAAACAACAACAAAACACCCTGGACGGTACGAATATAAATGTGTTCCGCAACCCACGCCAACCATTACCATGAGGTCAAAAGCTAAATTTTGTGGCTAAAAAAAGCTCTTTCGTCATTGTCATCCGACCAGGGAGCCACAGCAAACCAAAACCATTTGAACGCAGCGGACTACGTCCAGTCATTGAATCAGTAGACAGTTTCAATTTTACTATTTCAACTCCCTACATTAGTGGGTTACTTTTAAGTGGCCCCCTTCCATTCAATCGTTGCGTTAATGCCAAGCATCTGGATGTTACTTTGTTAGCAACGTATCAAAACAAGGTTCAGGTTAAGCCGTGAAGACATTGACAAAGTCGCACATAGAAAGCATAAAGCACATACCTCACCGAGAAACGTTAAAGGCCTGGTAACGGACTGTATACCGTAGTAAAATGGATAAAGTTGTGTAATTTTCCGACAGATCGTTAGATCATTAATTACAACTGCAGTTTTTCACAGTGTACAATTGTCGTCTGTGAAAAAAAATATCATTCGCGCGGCGCCATGTAATGCGCTAAAGCGAACAACTTACAATAAACCTGAGCCGTTTGCAAACAAGTGCAAGATAAAAATCACTCATCAAATTAGAGCAATAATTCAGAGAAGAAATACAGGATTTTTGATGTTTGATGTGCATCAGATTACATGTCATTCTTTAGATTAATGTATATTTACGTGTTGAGCGATCTTACACAGTAAGTTTGTTTCAAATTCAATTTAGCCTGTTGTTCCCAGGTCCAGTTGCAGAAGCTAAGCCTCATTTTCGCGAACATTTTGACTAAACTTGATTGCAAGCTCACAATGTGCGTTTCAGTATATTGCTGTTACACTCGAAGGGTGATTTGAAAGGTTTTGCATCTTCAGTTTTTTTCTTCGTCGCCTGTGTGATTATGATGTACCTTGATACTTAAATTCACTGAAATTCTTGAACAGAATCAACGTACAAAGGAGTTGATTAGCGCTCGAAAGACGTCACACAAGCACAGCAACAATGACCCTAGAAGATGTACCTCTGATGATTATGTACCTTGTATTTTCACGCATGCCAGGTGAGAGTTACCGAAGGCGACTCAGGTCTTTGTTGTCGTGCTTGTGTGACATCTTTCGAGCGTTAAATAACTCCCTTGTGTGTTGATATTGCGCAAGCACTCTGGGCCTTGTTCTGTTTCAGATTTGTGATTTTTTTGTATTTTTAAAAAAAATAGTTTGTGGTATTCAGTGATAGGTGGGATGGCGCTTCATATGTACAAGTGTTTGTTTTCTCATCTGTTGGGCAAAGGCAGCATCACAGGGCCGCCATTTTTATATGGCAGAATTAAGCTTCGCACGGTTAACTGCATAAAAAATGGGTCTATAACTGCTTTAAATGCTGTTAGGCAGGCTGGACAGTCCTAGTTACGCTCCACACATACCTTTTTTTCTCTCCCAATGTCGTCACCATTTAGAAAACAAATGCGATAAAGTGGGCTCTTTTCCCAGGGTAATGAATACGTCAGACTGGTGTCACAGACTGGTGTCACACCAAGGAGAACAAGGCTGCTGTGTGGCCAGCATCTGAACTTGGTACTGAATGGTGGGATTAGCCTTATCGGATCTGGCCTCCCAGTGCCGCAAAATCATGATGCCAAACTGTGTTGCATGAAGATTTAACAGCGGTGCAAAAACTGACTCGTGTTTGATCCTGTCATGTTATTTTGTGTCTGTGAACAATTTTGGGGTTATAATATAAGTAAACTGATAATTCAGTCTGTCCGGCGGCATTGCGTGTGCAAAGATGTGTGTATCTCAGGTTTGCACGCAAGCACACCGTCCGCTGTCTCAGCGGCCTTTCCTCCCTCCCGTCACACACTGACACTGACTCTCTCTCTCTCTCTCTCTCTTCTCTCTCTCTCTCTCTCTCTCTCCTCTCTCTCTCTCTCTCTCTCTCTCTCTCTCCACTCCACACACAAACCACACACACCCACACACACACACACACACCACACACACACACACACACACCACACACACACACACACCACACACACACACACACCACACCACACACACACACACACACACACACACACCACCACACACACACACACACACACACACACACACACACACAACACACACACCACACATACACACACACACACACACACAACCGCCGCACACACACACACACACACACACACACACAACACACACACACACACACACACACACACACAACACACAACACACACACACACACACACACTGCACACACACCACACCCACACACACACACACACACACACACACACACACCACACACACACACAACACACACATCACTTACACACATTCTTCCACCTCCCCCCACCTCCCCCCCCCCCCCTCCCCTCCTTCCCCGCTTCATTAATACATTAGTTAAAAAATGGGTCGGAAAATGAACGAAAACGATTATAAAAATGTGTCTAATGACTGCTGACAAACACAGAACAGCAGGATCATACACAGAATCTATCTTTATCTGTAGGACCTTCGCCCTGTCGACCTACTAGGTTTTGCACCATTGAGGTTCGTGCTACTGGTCGGGGATATGCAACTCACACCCACTCCAAACACACCACCACACACACGCACGCACGCACGCACCACCACCACCACCACAGCACACACCACACACACACACACACACAACACACACACACACACACACACCACACACACACACACAACACCACACAAAAAACAACAAAACAAAAACAAAACAACAACAACAACAACAACAAAAAACACCAAAAACACACACAATAACAACAACAAAACCACACCAAAAAACAAAACAAAAACAAACAACAAAACAAACAACGACAACCACCACATAATGAGTGAACAACTGCTGGTGAGGTTGACAAAATAGAACAGCTCTTCCAATTTATTTTCTATCTCACTTCTACACTAGACGAAGACTATGTGTCGAAAGCGCTTGTGTTTTTAATTGTTCTTTTTGTGTCGTCATATCGGAGTACATTTATTTAGAGCTGTTCTATTTATTAACTAGAGCAAAATTTTAAGCGAATCAGCTGTCAGTCAAAGCAGAAAAGTGGCACTGAGATTCAAGCTACAGTGCCGTGAGCTCGTAATTCTTTCACAGGGTATAGCACTATATTATTATTAAGTCCGAGATTCCGTTAAAAACTGTCCGAGCACTCTCCTGAAATATAAACAAAAATGGATCACTCGGTCCTCGATGTTGGATCCGCTATTGTGCCAATCGAGTAGACCCTTGACGATTCAATGGCGGGACTAACAACACTACATTTGACGAGTGGAAGTGTGTTGGCTTGATGTTTTTTTACTGATTGTGCGCTAATTTTCTGTTTACGACACACATCTGCTGCCATATCTAGGTATGTATTTGACCATATTCATATATACACCCACACACCCACTGATCTTGAATAATTAAATGCACGGTTGCCTCCTATTGTCGATTTTTTTAATTTAAAAATAAAAAAAATTGTTCCCTCCGAGAGTTCGATTCTATGCTGTATGCCTACGGAACAGTTTACAACGCTGGTGGGGATTTTGATTTTACATTTTTACTGTATTGTTGACTCATTTATATTCACAATGTGAGCGAAGACTGTTACGGTAATTTTGTAAATGAGCATTCAGTTTCAGCCCCCAATCGTAACTTGATGTGATGCCGATCCTCCAATCGTTGATGTGTTGCTGGTAATCATTGGGACATTGAATGATTGATACTTTATGATAGACACATTGACAGCACTCGGGTCAGAGTAGACTGCTGGTTTCTGTCGGTGTCCGTCAACAGAGCCATTCTTCACGTTTAGCGTACTTTACAAATTGCCAATTTGTAGAGCTATCCAAACGCTTGAAACTTAAAACTGAAAGAGAAAGCCATGCTCATGAGTACGACTAGAAAGTATAGACGAACCTAGCAACACTTAGTAAGATTACTAGTCTTAGTTTATTTTATTTTAACTGGTGTTAGCCAAATAATATAAACAAAGACACATCTAGTGATCTACTGATTTAGATTCATGTACAAAACCACAGAGCACATAATTATTACATTTACAGTGCTGCAAAAGAAAAAGAAGAAAAAAAGACTTGCCTGATCACATCAGACTCAGAGTCAGAGGCATAGAAAAACCTCTGGCAAGTTAAGACCCCAAATCAACAGTTAGTTAGTTCCTAGTTTAGCACTTGAAAATGAAGGCAGTATTTTTTCATGCAAATTGCGCACATTTTGTTTTCAAATTATACAGTGAGGTAATTGTTGTTTGTATTCACAACGCTACCTTCACAATACATCCCACTACAATTACAAAGACTAAAAGTACTTGGGCAATCTCAGTCTCAGAGCTCAGGAGCTGTGTGAAAGTCGAGGTGGCTTTCCTGGGCCTTCCATCCTAACATTGTAACAGCCATATGGTTTCCGTGGACGTAAAGCAATATTGAACCATGCTCACACATTGGTCTCAGCTTGTCCCTAATATGTCAACCGATATCCGAGGACATTAAGCAAAACAACAGCAATCTCAGTAGGCCTACTCCACAGTGCACTTACTGCTGCCATAGGCCCTGCTGTTTGCGTGCAGCTTCAGTTTCATGCAATGCTTGCATGAGGATCTGTGCAAGAGACATGATGTTTAGTCTTTTGGATTTCACATCAGCTGTCAGTGTCAGTACAAGAATAGTAAAAATCGCAGAAGCATACATGTGGGCTTCCTTTTCCAGCTATATTTGAAGGAGATACCACCTGGCAGCAGTCAAATTTGTATAGGAATATGATACAGTCATGTGATGTGACTCAGTTCTGTTTCAAGACTTGACAACCTCTTTCAGCAGGCTACTCAGAATGCGAATGGGAGTACAGCGGTAACTTAAAAAGCACAAGCACTGGGGTGTATTTTAGTGCTTTGAAAATAAGAATCATGATCATCTCATCATATGTTTGACCTCATTAAGGGGCTGCTAATATCATATGCAGAAAAACCACCTTTATTCACGCAAAATAAACCCCTCTCACACAATTGCTCAAACCCCATGCATTTATCATAATGCAAAATTGAATTTTGAAGTCGAGAGCTGTAGGATGGGTCACAGAATGCCACAACTCATAAGCGAAGTAACAGGAGAGAATCCTGCAGCTACTTGGTGATCAACAAATGTGACCACATTAGTTTTTGTAACATTTATAGCTACACATTAACACAATTCTGAATGCTGGATCCGTGTTGACAGGAGACACTTTAAGTTTAACTAGTGTAACAGTTAATACTTTAACTAGTATAAGACTTAATAGGTGATGTAAAGTGTGGCAGTTATTGGAAAGTCTCTTTGGTGCTGGTAGGCTACTTGGTGATCACAAGTCTACAGATCACGGAAACAATGAAAGGTAAACGTTTGGTATGCAACAGAGTACATGACAGGTTATAATTTGGCAAGTTCATCTGTTGACAGTTTTATCTGTCGAATTGTTCAACTGTTTGACCACCAGATGCAGCAAGCACTTGGCTGCCATGGTCACATTCACTTGGTTGCCATGGTCACATAGTTCACCTATGGAGGGCAGTTTCTCACATCAAAGACACTAGTTAGCAAATTATGATATCTCAGTCAGTCTGGCAAGTGTCGAAGTTGATACATGTTAGAAACTGACTTTGTCACCCTGATGTCAGAGATTTTAAAACTGAAACACACTGTCAGTAGTGTCATACTGATCTTGATTTTTTAAATAATTGTTAGGTGTGTGTCAGTGTCACACACTAACATAGGGCTGAGAGTGAGAAATTCAGGTAGCATCAGAGGATTACATTTTGCATAAATTTTTTTAAATAAGCAGTTTTTCTGCATAATTGCAAATCCTGAAGTTTTCTAAAGGCCAAGTAAGAAAATAAGATAGCTGAATTAGCCCCCCACCCCCCCCTCCCTTTTTGTTTGTTTTTGTTTTGGTGCCAACCCTAATTCAGTAATTGGCCTAAATATTTTTTTAAGAAAACTGAAAAGAATGAAAATTAGATATATAATATATATATTTTTTTGATGTCTTTTTAAAAACAACATTCTTTGCAGATTTTAAACAAACATTAGACTCGGGGAACTACACATTGTAAAATGGAGGGTCTTCGGCTAGCATCAGCTGGTGATGACATCAAATTTTGGGACTGCAGTGGCGGTTTTTCCCTCATTCATGCCTACAACCCACACTGCAATCGGAACATAGCCTCTCTCTCCTGGAATTCAGAAGGTCAGTCTACATCTGATTTTGGTTTAAACAATTTTTTTATTTTTTATTCATTCATCGTAATCATAAGCTCAACAAATAAGTACAGGATAAGTACATCTGATTTTGAACATCAAGCTGTCTATAGTATAAAAGTAACTATGATGCTGATATATATTTTATGATATTATTTGTATGGATATATTAATAGTATGGGGACATTTCACTCTTCTTCTTGTCTGAATTCCAATTTGCTTGTGTATAATTAATGATATAAAAAAATATTAAAAACTTTTATCATAATCATAAAAAAAGCATGATAAAATATATTATATGGAAGCAAAGTTAAGCTTTCAGCCAGGCAACCAGATCGTGATTTTATGATCAAGCAACATGCATTGTGTTTGTACATGTATATATATTTTGAAATCAGGAAACTATTCAGATGATCCCAAATGGATGTCTGCTTTATTTGTTTACTCTGCCTCTTTGTTTTATTGCCCATCTGTTTGTCTATAGCACTTAACAGGGGAGCAGGGATAGCTCAGTGGTTAGAGCATTGGACTCATGATTGAAAGGTTGTGGGTTCGAAAATGATTGAAAGGTTGTGGGTTCGAATCCCTGCAGGAGTGGTGGGAGAATTTTCTTCTCCAGGGTCAACTTTCTGTGCTGACTCTTATTTTGGTATCCGTTCCATATTTCCACCCCCGTGTTACCACAGTAGCACGTAAAAGATCCCAGTCATTCTGCCAAAAGTGCAGAATTTTGACGTGACTTGTACAGTTTTGACTTATACAGCTAAACGTGCATACATCTTATGTATGTGGCTTTGCATGAAGTGACATAGTGCATGGTTGTATGTGCTGTAACTGTAAGTACACCACTTTGGTGGATATTCAAAAACGAGTTATAACAAGCTAGTCACTTGTGTAGAATCACATGCGAGCACAGCTAGTCTGCTCAAGAGTGGAGAATAGTGCTCTATATATATATATATATATATATATATATAAAGCAATTATCATCATCGTCATCATAAGTCTGCTGGACCAGAAGGGGTACTGAGCCCATCTGATTCTGTCTGTCTGTCTCAGTGTCTGTCTCTTTGTCTGCTCTGCCAAACCAGAAGGGGTATTCAATTCTCATGCTGGCAGTACAATAATGTCCATAATAATATTGTGAGACTTTGATAGGTGACATTATCTTCTATAAGTTATAATATTAAGCTCTGTGTCTTGGAGGGGGTGGGGTGGGGGACGTCTGTTTCGTTGAGAATCAGTGACTAGTGTTTTGTAATGTATGATTCGTGGTTACTACCAGATTCTGTTAAAAGTTGTACATTGTTTTTCTTTTCTTCTTCTTTTTCTTTCACAAAACTTGTGCATGCAAGCACGCACACACAAACATACACATGCGCAGTATACATACATGCATGCATACACATGTATATTAATATTTATTATATAAAATATTATACATCAGTACATGCACATGTATGCATGCACACACAGCCACACATGAACGCTTGCATGTGCCACACACACACACACACACACACACACACACACACACACACACACACACACACACACACACACACACACACACTGCTGATTCTACATAGGTGCTTTCTTTTGCAGGAAGTTTACTTGCCAGTTGTGCCCTTGAAGATGAACAGGTGGTCTTGACCTACATGAAAAATTCCATTCTAAACACCATAGAACTGCAGTGTGGAGTAAGTAGTTCAAACAATAGAAGACTGATAGTGCAATGGTGATTGTCCTGATTCCAACATTTTGCATTATGATTATACTCCAACTGTGTTTGCGTTCTTGAGCATGTTTGTCTTAACCTTTGTGAAACGTACATTTAATACTTTAAGTCCTCTTTGTTGACTGACATGTTTAAATACAATGGAGTGCAGCTCACATGAACACTGATTTATAATGCAAAATGTAGGGTATTGCAAACAGGATACTCAACAAGTTAACTGCCTTACGATGTATACAACATATATACAACTACAAGATGCACACAAACAAGTTGTAACCTCTTTTTTGTGTGTTTTGTTTTGTTTTTGTTCATTTTGTTGTTTGTTTTTGTGCAAAACAACTGTGTACATGGCCTTAAAAAAGTGGATGCCTTGGGCAAAATATTGTACATTGCCTTGTTTATTAAAATACTTTTTCGGTGGTTCCTGCTTGACCTCCCGCAGTGCGGGTTGACCTACTGCAGGTGCAGAAATTAAGGGCCCCTCTGTTGAGAACCCAGAGCTGACAGATGTTCTCCGTTTAGAGCCTGGTGTAGGTTAGAATATATATATATATATATATAGCCATGCATGCTTCACCCAGTCAGGCATGTGTGGTGTGATTCCATTTTCTTGCCTGTGTTGGGGATTCCTGATTGCAAAATGTGATATTTCTGTCAGGTGTAATTAGGTGAGATGTAAATGGATGTATGTTCATACATTGAGACGTGCTTGTTATTGTTGACCATTGTTGACTAGATAAAAAGTAGACTGCATACATTGCTGTTGACTGTGTTGTGTCCAGCGCTGCGGTCTAAGTTTTTGCCTGTGATTTGCCAAGCTGTGTTTGGGACTGTAACTGTATAATACATTACTATTATTAAAGAAATTTAAATGTGTGATTTGCCCTGAGCTGACCCTGTGCGGTTGTCAGGACGATAAAATTCAAGGTAACTAACAAGCTCCTCCTTAATCTTTTTGGGTGTTTTGATCTGAGCTCAAAAAGGTAATGTGAGCCGGTTGAGAGTATAATTTTCTGTTTATGTTGTTCTACTGTTTCACCAGTTATGATGACATACGAGTCACACACACACAAAAAAGTCATGTTTTTTATGCTGGTTCTTCCTGTAACCGTGCAGTCCGTACGTTAGCAGCCTGCGCCTCTCTGTTCAGGGTCTTTAGCTGGTTATTGACTCTCTCCGTTGCCCCTCTTGCTGCCTACCAGTGCTATTGTGTTGACAGTGCCGCCGCCACTTTGGCCATTTAGGAGACCGATCAGCAATCACATTGTTGTCATTCCTCCCTGCCCGCTTTCCTTATGGACCGAAGCAGCCTTTGTGTCAATGTTTTCCCAGCTATCAAGAGTCAGCTGCTGAGCATTACATATTTACAAGCCTGGGTGTCCCATTTCTGTTGGGTGGAAGGGGTGTTTAATCTTTGGGTGGCCATGTTTGTCAGAAAGAACACCAGACAGTCACATTGACTGATTGAGTGCTGGTAAGGCCTCGGTTGTGTTGGCTTAAATGTTTTCACTTATGCTGGTACTCACTACTGCTAAGTAATATATATATATATATAAGGTACTATTTAATTTAGACTGCTGTTTTGATTTTGTATATATATATATATAATATATATATATATATAATTTGTGTGTATGAAACTATAACTTAAATTATGTATAGATCGTTTGAGCAAAAGTCTACATTATTTGCTTTTTATAATGCTAATTGCGTAATATGTTACAGTTTATGTGTCAGGTAGACCTACAGTAAGTTGAGGCTCTTTCAGAGTTTGTGTGCACACATGGTACATGGATACTACTTGGCTTTACGCTAGAAGTACTTGATTCAACCAAATGTTGATAAGAGGACATAATTTGCTGAGTGCTGGCTGGGTGTGCTCCAGATGGGACTGAAACGGTTAGAATGCTTCTAAACTAAGAAAAGAAACAACATTGGTACATGTGTGTGTTTGAGATTTAGTTCTTGTTGGTTTAGCCTGGTAAAGGTGTGTGTGTGTGTTTGGGATTTAGTTTTTTGTTGGTTGTGTCTAGTAAAGGTGTGTGTGTGTGTGTGTGTGTGTGTGTGTGTGTGTGTGTGTGTGTGTGTGTGTGTGTGTGTGTGTGTGTGTGAGTAGAAGTGGAATTTATTCTTTACAATGCATAGGTTAGATATGGTCAGTTCAGAAGATTTGTGTGTTTAGCCAAGATAAAATGTGTGGGGCACTAACTTCATTTTTTTTGTGGAGAATGTTTTCTTGTAAATTAGTTTTGCAATGTAACTGGAATTCATATAATTTATAATTCAACTTGTTAAAATGGTCTTTTTATTGCTCCCTGTCCTGCCCATTGTGCACTGGATTTATGTAGTTGGCTGTTTGGGGTTGGGAGGGGGGTGGGGTAGGGGATTCAGCGGACAACAGCTGGTGGTTCTTTCAAACCAGCCATTTCTCTGTCTTTGTTAATGTGTATATGTATGTTGCTGAGCATCAAGCTTTATGTTAAATGTGTGTTTGGGTGAAGCAATTTTTTTAATATATTTTTTATTAATCTTTCTTCACCATTTGTAATAATAATTATTAGGAATTTATAGAGTGCTTTCAGAGGTTCAAAGTGCCGTACAGTTAACTAAAGAAAACCATGCAACTTGCAAATACCCACATACAAATCAATGATAAATTGATATAGAAACAAAAAACATTAATAAACATAATTGATACAGTTACAAGACATAGTGAAGCACACACACACACACACACACACACACACACACACACACACACACACACACACACACACACTCACACACACATGATTACGCACATGCGTATGCACACACACACACACACACGCACTCATAGGATTGCGTGCACACACACGCACAATGCCAATAAAGAATACACACACGCCCAGATGTACTCATGTGCATGTGTGCCTGTACACATAAACACACACACACACACACATGACTGAGAAGGACATCAAAATACTGGTTTGAAAAAGGTAAGTTTGAAGACTAGTTCTAAAGGCAAGGATAGAAGAGCAATGATGGAGGATGAAAGAGAGAGAATTCAAGATTTGTACAGCAGAGAATCTATTACTGGTCAAAATACTGTTGGAAAAGGTTAAGCTTTAAAGCTAGTTTTGAAGGCAGGGTGGGAAGGGTCATGTCAGGGAGTGGAAGCAAAAGAATTCCAGATTTGTGCCGCAGAGAAGCAGAAGGCACAACCTCCATGCTGTTTTCTTTTTGACGGTGGGGATGTGAAAAGTTCTATCTTCCAAAGAAGAATGCAGAGACCTAGAAGGGACATAGATCTGGACAAGTACTGAAGGGCAGTGCCAATGATGAACTGAGAGCAAAGACAAGCTATTTTGTATTTAATTCTTTGTTCTATGGGGAACCAGTGCAGTTGCTTGAGAAGAAGTTTGGCACATTCTGCTCTACAAGGTTTAAGGATGACTCTGGCTGCAATTTCCATACTTTATGGAGTGGCTTGATAATTGTCTGTGGATAGCCTGCCAGTAGGGAACTGCGGCAGTCTAATCTGGACAGGATGCATGAAAACTAGTGTTTTGGTTGCAGCAGCATGTGGCAGCAGAGCAAGCATTAAACTAGGTTTGGCGTGGAAAATGCAAAATGATGATAACGACCTGTTCAGAATATCATTGATCAATCAAACAAGCGGATGGTTGAAAGTTATGTTTCTTCTTCTGTTCTGCCCCTTTGTTTTTCTTCCTGTGGTCATAGTGATACTAAGATATGGGTCCAGAAGCGTGCAGCTCCATTTCATCAGCCATCTCGTGAGGGACCACCTGTACTGGGTGAACCTTGGCATCCCGTTGTGGTGTTTGTTGATGGTCGGAGGGACTGGTATCTGTTTCAGACTGGAGTCCAGTGCATTGACTTCAGTTCCACATCTCGCTTGTTGCTGTGTGGTGGGGCAGAGGGAGTGTCTGTCTGGGACCTGAAGACCAAGGCACTGAAAAAGTCATTTCAGGTGGGAAATGTTTGTGTGTTAGTGTGTGTGTTAGTGTGTGTGTGTGTGTGTGCGTGTGTGTGTGTGTGTGTGTGTGTGTGTGTGTGTGTGTGTGTGTGTGTGTGTGTGTGTGTGTGTGCATGCATGTTGATCATGGAGTAGAACTCTGTCTGTGTGTGAAGATACCTGCTACTGTGGTAACATGGGGGTGGGCTGAATACCGAAAAAAGAGTTGACACAGAAAGTAGACCCTAGAGAAGAAAATTCTCCCACTGCTTCTGCTGGGACTTGAACCGGAGACCTTTCAATCACGAGTCCAGCGCTGTACCCCTGAGCTATCCCCACCCCACACCCTGTTTGTTGTTTTTCCTTTTCGTGTTCACATGCTCAGACTGGCTTTGTATTTGCAGAAAATCCTTGTGCAGTGGTGAATGAAAATGTCATTGTGGTGCATTGTATTCTCTCACAGGAGCACAAAGGTCCTGTGACAGCTGCCCGCTACAACTGGAACAACTCGTACATAGCTTCAGGGTCAGAGGCTGGCCATGTCATTTTGCACAACACAGTGACGGGCCAGTCCAGCAGTCCTCTGCTGGCTCCCCACGTACAGGTAGGTGTTGGTGTGTGTGCGTATGTGCTTCTGCACTTGTGCAGACAAGCGAAATCATGTCTCAGAAAACTGACATGCCAGTTCAGCAGTCCTCCGCTAGATCTCCACGTATAGGTAAACGTGTGTGGGGGCATATGTGTGTGTGTGCCTGAGCAGACTGACCAAACCATTTTGCAGAAAACTGACCTGCCAGTACAGCTTGTTGTCTGCTAAGTCGCCATATACAGGTAAGTTTGTGTTCAATGGGTGTGTGTCGACACACGTGCAATTGAGCGAGCATGTGTGTGTGTGAGTGAGTGTGTGTGTGTGTGTGTGTGTGTGTGTGTGTGTGTGTGTGTGTGTGTGTGTGTGTGAGTGAGTGTGTGTGTTGTGTGTGTGTGTTGTGTGTTTGTGTGGAGACAGGCCAGGTCACTTTACATAATACCATGACAGGCCAGACTAGCTGTCCTCTGTTGTGACACCAGTCCAGTTTCAAATGTTTGTTCAGTGAAAGAATCAGGTTTATTTCAAGCAGAAATGTTTACATTCCATTCAGTGCTGCTGTTTGTTTTTGTGACAAAGTTCACGCACAGTTGTTCTGGCGCTTCGTCAGATGTCTGTGAACCTGTCTGTTTTCAGGCTGTCCGGCAGCTGGAATACTCTGCGTTTAAGAAGTCCATGTTTGGAACGGCATCAGATGACGGTGCCATCACTCTGTGGGATGCAAACACACGGCGTGCGCTGCACAGCTTCAAAGATGCTCATAACGGACCGGCAACTGGCCTAGCATTTTCACCTATTAACGAGATGCTTATGATGAGTGTCGGTCTGGACAAAAGGGTGGTTTGCTACGACATTCAGAAGAAACAGTGAGTTTTTGGATCGGCAGGCAACACCGTGTTATGAGCAACTTTATTCTGCTGCATGCTGCCCTTGTTATTGTGGAATCTGTCACTTGGATATTACTGGCTTGGTTGGCTGGGCATTAAAAAACACACACCCAAGTTCCTTCCTGTTATTGTTAGAAATAAGCAACAAGCAAATTTTTGTTTCGTTTTGAGGACTTTTGCTTCTTTCTCTTGCCTTCTGCGTGATGCACACAAAGTCATTCAGTGTCATTATGAGAACCTGATTCAGAATTGAAGGTTGAAGGAAGTGTGTTGAATTCATTATTTAATGAGTCAGTAGCTGTTGCGGCAAAGAAACACACCCCAACAACATGCAAAAATGGAGGTGCAACACAACCAGTCTTTTAAATAAAAAGCACTTTTGAAATCGAGAGAAAAGTGGGGGTGAAAACATAATTATGTGAAAAATGTGGTATTAGACTATAGAGGTTCATTTTTATTAAAAAAAAAGCCCCACAAGTTCGCAGAAGTATTTCCTAAAAGAGGATGGTCTGTTATGACATGTATTTGTTACATCCTCAGTGGCAGGCTGTGACTGATGAATTTGAGTCTGTGCAAGACATTAAGTTCCAACTGGGGGCAGATCTGTAGGGTGACTGACTGCATGTGCTGTAATAATAATGGTTGTGAATGTTGGAGTAAAAGGTTTCGAGGAACCTCGTTCCTATAAAGAGCGCGACATTGTCATTGTTGTTTGTCTCTTGTTGAGCTGTATTTATTTTGAGGCGAACTTTCAGGATCGTCAAGGTGATCGACGCAGAGAGCCCCCTGACATGCATCGACGTCATGCCAGATGGCGCCACAGCAGCCGTGGGATCGACACGGGGCAAGATTTACATCTATGACCTGCGACAAGGAGGAAACTCCCCTGTTCACATCTTTCAGGCCCACAAGACTTCAGTTCGTTCTGTCAAGTTCATGCCAACAGCTAAGCTGAAGGTGAGATGTTTGTAATGTTCTGTAGACTTGTTTAACGCCAGGTTGTTCCTGGAGAGGTACTGAGGTTCCAGATTCAGGAATGGGTGGGTGGGGGTGGTGTGACTATACCTAATGCAATACTGTCACCACGAGAATGATTCTGCTGTAAGATGAGCAGGAATGAGAGCCATTTTAATGTTTCGTAGGAAGTGTCTTTCCCTGGGAGTGAGTGACAGGTTGAAAGCTGTTAAAGCAGTGCTTACTCACATGACGGTAGGTGTGTTCTCTTTTGTGAATGAACCAAATACTTGATCATGACATCCAGGCCGACGACTCCAGCGGTGGGAAAGCCGGCATGTCTACAACGTCGCTGTCTTCAGGCAGCAGGCGGCAGCTGCCTTCCGCACCCACGGTCATGCAAGACATCACTCCCCGCAAAACAGGTACCCAGCTTTAAACCCCCACCCCCACCCCTGCCCCACCCATCCCACCCACTCCTTTTGTGTGGGTATGTGTGTTGTGATTTCACCTTCATGATTCCCACTGCCCTGTAAAGGCAAGTAGAGGCATTTGTTGTGAAGTGCATGTGTAGGCATGTGAAATATGTGTGGGCATATCCTTTATTTTTTTAAATTAAAATTCTGATTGTTTCCAGAACTTCGGTGTAATGGTCACTCTGTCTCCACCTCTCTCTCCCTTTTTTTTTTCTTTCTTTTTTCTTCTTCTTCTGTTTTTGTTATGGTTGTGTGTATTCAGTTTGATCCTTTGTATAGAGTTACTTTGATCTGGATTTAATTTGTTTTTTTAAATCTCTGTGTACTCTGTTGATTTTGGTTGTTTTTGTGGTATAGTTCCAGAGTTAGCTTGCTTTATGTGTGCATTTTTAAAAATTAGGGAATACTGGGTGATAGAAAAAGAGTTTATTTAGAGTACAGTTTTAAAACACCACACAAGATCTGGTGAGAGTTTTCCCCATTGTGTTATTCACAGTATATTATGGACATGGGAAAACATGGACATCAGCTAACTGAGCTGGTTTGATCATTCAAATGATCAGTTGTTTGGATGATGAAATAATTCATTCAGTTTGGAGACAGTGTACTGTTGGTTGGTGATGTGCCTATGCATCTAGTGTAGTTTTTTTCTTCTTCAAATAAACAATTTATGTACTTTATCCTTGGTTGTTTTGTCACTGTTTGGTTCTGGTGGTGTATGCATGGTTTTGTTTGCCATGAAGGCCAGACATCAGATGTGGATCCTGCAACCTTTGGTGAGAGTTCCGGACAGACAGTAGACATCTTCTCCCCCGCTGCCCAAGGTCAGGGTGACCTCCAAACTGCTTGCTCTTTTGTTGTTGTTGTTATTGTTATTGTTTCCATTTATTGCCTTTCCGCTGTCTTCATTTGTCATTTTTGTTCATTTAAAAAAAATATTGTTTATATACATGTAGAAATATTTAGTTTTAGTTGTTTTAATTCTGTGGTGTTTTTTAAAATTATTTATCCATAGCTACATACGTTGTTTTGAATGGAAATCCAGATGCTCCATTGTACTGACTTTGCAACCAAACATCTGTTTTTGTGTGTGTGACAAAATTTGATACCAAGTGCTCATAAGCTGATTCATTTCTGGTTCAGTTTTGAGCCCAGGTAAGTAATGGTTTAAAAGAGGGAGGAAGATGTTCAGTGGAATTGATTTGGGCTATGTATAGTTAACGAATGTGAGGCCTGTGTAAGCATATCAAATTTGTATGGCATTTGTACATTATTAGGCTCTCGTAGACTGTGAATCTCTTTCTCTGTAGGTTTTATTCCTTCGTTTGTTATTCATGTGTGGCACCCACCTTTCCTTTGGATGGAATAAAGAAGTACTGGATTTTATTTTATTTTAGAATTCATAATTTGGCACTAGAATAGTAGAAAAGAAACTGAACTGTTGAAAAAGGCGGTCTTCCATCCATGCACAGAAAACCACAGTCAGCACTCCAAGTCAGCATCGCATCTCAACCTGACCAACAGTCATGGAGAGGATTCTTGCACAGGTAAACTGCCCAGTTCTGCTGGTTCTGTTTTTCTCTCTGTCTATGTGTCTTTCTTTCTCGCTGTCTCTCCTTCTGTTATCAGCCTACATACGCATTTTTTCTGATCTTTTAATTTGCTCCCTCTCCCCAACCACTCTTACATTTTTTTGCCTCAATCTTCCCTCTTAGACAGATAATAGATTTTTAACACCCAGTCAACCATGACAGGGCGAATCTTACAATCTTAGGAAACGGAAGAAAGTGGACAGGTTCAAATGACAAAACTAAAAAAAAATTGAATTGCGATTAGTTGTTTTATCTTGTTTGTTTATATGTTAGTTTTTTTAAGACTCTTGTGTGTGTGTGTGTGTGTGTGTGTGTGTGTGTGTGTGTGTGTAGATGCAGATGTGTTTTCTCCGTTGATCAAGGGAGCTGCAGAACTCTCAGCAGCCTCCCAGCCAGCCACCAGAGACAGCTCTCTCTTCTCCATGTTTTCCTTCCTGGGACAGGTAAGGAGGGTTTCTTCTTTTCTCTCTCCTCCCCCCCCCCCCCCCCCCCCCCCCCCCCCTCCACACACATATACACACACACCTTTTTTTGGTTTTTACACACAGTGACACTGACAGCTCTCTCTTCTCCATGTTTTCGTTCCTGGGACAGGTAAGGAGTGTTTTTATTTCCTTCCACCCCCCCCCCCCCCCCCCCCCCCTTTTTCTTTTACACACAGTGACAGCTCTCTCTTTTCCACGTCTTCCTTTCTGGGTCAGGTAACAAGTGTTTTTAGTTCCCCTCCCCCCTCCCCCAACCTCTGTTTTTTTGTTTTTTACACAGCGACAGCTCTCTCTTCTCCATGTTTTTCTTTCTGGGTCAAGTAAGGAGTGTTTCTAGTCCACCCCCACCTCTGTTTTTATTTTATTTTTTAGACAGTAACAGCTCTCTTCATGTTTTCCTTTCTGGGTCAGGTAAGGAGTGTTTTTAGTTTCTATCTCAACACCCCCCATTTTTTTTTTTACAGTCTTCCTTTGTGGGTGAGGTATGGAGTATTGTTTCTGTACATTTTTTCTTTATTTTTTACAGTAACAGCTCTCATATTTTCTGTATCTTCCTTTCTGGGTGAGGTAAGGAGTATTGTTTCGTTACACTTTTTAAATTTATTTTGTACAGTAACAGCTCTCTCATCTTCTCTGTGTCTTCCTTTTTGGGTCAGGTAAGGAATGTTTTACATGGATAAGGTGTTCCCAGATATAAGGTGCAATTCTGGTGGTATAGCTGACGAGCAAAACGTGACGGACGCACATGTCAAACACAAAGGCAGATTTTGTCATGCTGTAATATGGAAAAGTGGAAACGTTGAGTGAATTTGCTGTTCAAAGTAGTTGTTCTTGTTAACTGATCCAAAGATGAACAGCACAGCAGATGATAACTGGCTAACCAAATTCTAGGTTCTGGGACGTGGTGACGAGCTAAAGCTGAAATCCATTCCCACCATTGTTTTTCATGCAATAGTCATTGTCAGCATGCGTTTTGTTTTCGGCTTTGTAATCTTCCACCTTTGAGTAAATGCAGCAGTACACTGACATTATGACTAGGTGTATCAGGTCATTCCTTGTGGGATTGTGTCTCCTGTTGATGTCCCCAAAACTTTCATTGATGACTAGGTCTGTCAGGTTGTTCCATGTGGGATTGTGTCCCCTGTCTGTCAGGTTGTTCCTTGTGGGATTATGTCCGCTGTTGATGTCCCCAAAACTTTCATTGATGACTAGGTCTATCAAGTCGTCCTTTGTGGGATTGTGTCCCCTGTTGATGTCCCCAAAACTTTCACTGATGACTAGGTCTATCAGGTCGTTCCTTGTGGGATTGTGTCCCCTGTGGATGTCCCCAAAACTTTCATTGATGACTAGGTGTATCAGGTGGGATTGTGTCCCCTGTTGATGTCCCCAAAACTTTCACTGATGACTAGGTGTATCAGGTTGTTCCTTGTGGGATTGTGTCCCCTGTGGATGTCCCCAAAACTTTCATTGATGACTAGGTGTATCAGGTTGTTCCTTGTGGGATTGTGTCCCCTGTTGATGTCCCCAACATTTTCACTGATGACTAGGTCTATCAGGTTGTTCCTTGTGGGATTGTGTCTCCTGTGGATGTCCCCAAAACTTTCACTGATGACTAGGTCTATCAGGTTGTTCCTTGTGGGATTGTGTCCCCTGTTGATGTCCCCAAAACTTTCACTGATGACTAGGTGTATCAGGTTGTTCCTTGTGGGATTGTGTCCCCTGTGGATGTCCCCGAAACTTTCACTGATGACTAGGTCTGTCAGGTCATTCCTTGTGGGACTGTGTCCCCTGTTGATGTCCCCAAAACTTTCACTGATGACTAGGTGTATCAGGGCGTTCCTTCTGGGATTGTGTCCCGTGTTGATTTCCCAAAAACTTTCACTGATCAGTTGGCCAAGGTATGTCATTTCCACTGTTTCAGTATGATGTGGTGACTCATTCAGGTTCAAAATAGTCATTATCATGCTTCAAAAATGTATTTGTGCCAAAATTTATTCACAGATAAGGTGCTACTGACTATAAGGCACTGGGGTCTAATTTTAGGAGAAAAAGTATCACCTTTAGTTCCA
This sequence comes from Alviniconcha marisindica, assembly GCA_018857735.1. Classification (NCBI taxonomy): domain Eukaryota; kingdom Metazoa; phylum Mollusca; class Gastropoda; family Provannidae; genus Alviniconcha; species Alviniconcha marisindica. Next base: position 66,088 of record JABMCL010001478.1, on the reverse strand, counting down.
GACTGAAATTACGGTAATTGGTCTTTCTTTTTCTCTCTCTCTCTTCCATAAACAGAAAAACAGCAATGTCCATTCCCAGGTGGCTGGGCTAATTTTAGGAAAATAAGTATCACCTTTAGTTCCAGACTGAAAATTACGGTGATCAGTCTTTCTTTCTCTATGTGCCATAAACAGAACAACAGCAACGTCCATTCCCCGGTGGCTGGGCATGTTTCCTTCAGCAACTTGAGCAACAACGCAAGCTCCTCAGCGCAGCTGTCCCACCCCCATGCGAGCAGCACTCTTCACTCTCCGGCAGCGGGCTGGGGCCAGGAGCACACCGACAGCGGCCACTTGCCTGTGGCGGCTGCAGGACTTCGGTCCCACCTCCACCACAGCGGCCTGGCGCCTTCTCCACTGGCAGGGCCCTTGCTCCGCCCGCAGCTGAGCAGCAGTCTGCAGACTTCCGGCACAGACCATTTCTCTCACGGGCAGGCCAGCAGCCACTTGCAGTCGTCGCCGGGCCCAGGACAGCTGTCTGAGCAGGCGCCAGTGAGACTGGACACCTCCCATCCCATGGTGAATGGACACGTCACTTTCCAGGTGTCGGATGCACAGAGCATGGCCAGGGCGTCTGTGTCGGTGGTGAGTTTGCACCCTGTTGGATCTGTGGTTTCTTTTAAATCTTCATTGAAAATCTTTCTCTTTTCAAAAACCTTAGACCTTTTCTTAATTCCAGTCCCATTGCCCTGATGTACAACTAACTCTCTGTGTGTGTGTGTGTGTGTGTGTGTGTGTGTGTGTGTGTGTGTGTGTGTGTGTGTGTGTGTGTGTGCGTGTGTGTGTGTGTGTTGTAGGCATTGAATCTTGAAAACATACAAATAAAGAATGTGTAAGCACCTAGGGCCTGTACAGGTTGGGTGCTCTAAGTACCCATTATTATACTGTTGTTTTTGTTCTCGTCTTCCATACCAGGTGGAGAGAAGTTTGAACGTGAAGAGTGGATTGTGTAACACCAGCACACATAGTTTTATACAGATGTGTGCGTTTTCATGTGCACGATAGTGCTTGTTTCAGCACTGTCAGAGGTCTTTGTAAATATTTGATTGGCATTCAGAACATCTTGGCTTATAGGGGTGGACAGTTCAGGACATAATTTATATTCAAATGGTCATTGCAGACTACCAGTTTGTGGTGTCATGGGTGAACAGCATTATGTGAGGATGATAAGCATAAGTAATGATTCACATTTTCTCACCGGACAAGGAGACTGATTGACAGTTAAAATTGAAGAAGTGCAAGTTGTTTGCCTCAGCAGGGTTAATTTTCCATCATACCGTAAGTGCACACGTTCATGCTCATACATGCCTGCATGCCCACACGTCCAGCTCTTATGCATGCACATGCATGCACACATATACATACACATTCATAACACACAGACACACGCACACACACATGCACCACACACACCACACACACACACACACCACACACACACACACACACACACACACACACACACACACACACACACACACACACACACACACACACACACAACACACATACACACAACACACACACACACACACACACACACACACACACACACACACACATATGCTCACACTCATACATACACATTCATAGCACACCCACATGCACATGCAGTGATTGGATTGAGGTGTATTGTGGCGTCTTGCTTTCCAGAGCAGTCCAGGTTTACAAAAAGGAACAATCACATGGTAGGGGAAAAAGCAAGACACATTTCATTTAACTCCACAAATTTCCTTGTAATCTGCTTTCTTAGGGAGCTTTTTCTCTGAGGTCCAGTCAGAGAGAAGAAGTGTCTCACCACATCATGACAATGTAGTTGCGAACATGACTCAATTCACCACTGCCAGTATGTTCAAATTGAATATAAAAAGCCATAAGCCCACAGGGATGTGCCGCTGTTGCAGCCAACTTCTGTCCTGAAACCAGCATGCATGTAATAGGACAGCACAAAACAGCTTGCACATTTTCAGCACAGATGCCTTTGACTCTGTCAGCAGCCAAACAGTTATAATGCATGATGCTGTGAAAATCAACACTTAGCGTTTTTCACATGGACATTGTCTTGGCATGGGGATCAGGCTAAAGGATAGTTAGTAAAAAGAAAGAAAAAAAATTAAATCTTTTTTTTCTTTTCAGAAAAATCGTTGACAGTGTTTCATTTTTTTGTTTTATAATGCTTCATGTCTTTGTCAGGACTCGGCCGCCATCAGTGGAGGGGAAGATGGGGAGTCGGAGAGTGGTTTGAGCCCAAAAAGGGATGCCTCATGCCCACCTGCTGTCACCACTCACCACTCCATGCATCCCTTCAACACTGACAGCGGGGGTTCAACGGCTGCTGGGCCCGTGGATGTGGGCGCAGCCAGCGATGCTGGGGTGACGCAGCGAGAGTTTTTGAAAAGTCTGGTGACAGATGCCATGGAGGATTTTCGGGATGACTTTCACCGTGACATTCAGGGTCTGCATGTGGCCATGCTACGGCAGTTTCACAACTTTGAGGTAAGGTGATCTCTTTCCTCCCCACTGCTGTATTCCACCTGGCAGCCTTTTCCTTTTTCTTCAGCACTTGAGGATTTTTCCTCACACGTAGAGCTTGATGGTATTGACTTTTTCAAAGCGTAGAAAAAATTACCCCAGGAATTGCATAAATGTATCATTTTCACCCAGAGGACAGATTACGTCTTATCATCTCCGCGTCAGTGGATGGTGTGACAGCAACCATGCACTGGAGTGATGTGTTTCTTGGTGCTGAAACCTTCCACTGAGTTAACACTATTCCTCCCAAGTAAACAGAGAAGGAGTGCTTTCCCCTGGCCAGTCAGTTTTGGGTGTTGAGCGCTTGGTGTAGGTGGTATAAGCAAGAAATTGGTAATAAATTTATTTGTCAGTTTTATTTGATTGTTCTTGGGAGATGTTTTGAAAACTTTATTTTAGATTTTTTTGGTGTAATATGTGATATTTTCTTATTTAAAAAGTAATAATGTTGTTAAATCCACAACCACGCTCCCTTCTGCTAACACCATGTGTATTTTGAGGTCTGTCTGGAGATACGAACATGAATGTCTGTCAGCATGGCCACCATCTGAATCACTATTTTCTTCTTCTGGCACAAATCTACTGTCTGAATCATCGTCATTTCGTCAGGCTCCTCCTCACTGTCTCTGTCCATAAACAGCTCTCTGATCACTTCTTTGACAGTGAGACTTTGACGATCCATCATGTAAAAAACACAATTTTTTACTTCTGCAAAACACACGCTGTACGTCGATATAGTGAGAGTGATTTCCCTTGGTAATTTCCATAATGGGATGTCACTCTCATGAGCAACAGCCCCGAAAACGAAAGTACCAATGAAATTGAAAACAAGGATTCTCCGTTTGTGGGCTGTGGATACAGAGATGTATACATAGGGAATCCCTGTTTGCTGTATGAAAAGAGTTAATGAACTTGGTTGTCAGCAGCATGTCTTCATAGGAACCCCAGAGCTGTTGGTTTTGCAGTTGTTGCTTCGGGCTAGTGCTGTGTCCTCGCTTTGGGGGGGGGGGGGGGGGGGGGGGGGGGGGGGCAGAACTGCAAAATATGCTGTAGGGTTTTTGGACCTGTTTCACATGAGCTGACTGAATGGATAATATAGCCTGCTGATCTTTTTCTTTTCTTTGTGGACAAAGTTCTAGCAGAGACTGTTCTTTCAACCTTCCTTCTTTTCCTTCCTCCCTTTGACCCCATCTGCCGCTCCATTCTTGGTACTTTTGCATCAGCATTGGTGTTCCCTCCCCCCCTTCTTCTGTGGTACTCGAAAGGCATTCTCCTTGTTTTCTTTGTTTCATTTTAGTTTGAAAATGACTTCAGCGTGTGTGGAGCAAAATAGACGAACCATGCCGTTATGGTTTTTCAGAGAGAGATCCAGTCAACCCTTTCTCACTACGCCGACATGAACCACAAACTGCTGCTGTACGTCAGGCAGCTGGAGGAGGAAAACAGGCGCTTGAAAAAGAACTACTGACGTGGCAGTGACCGCGCTCAAATGCTGTTTGGAAGATTTACGCACCCTCCGCCCAGGTTATTGAGAGAAAATAAATCCCAAGCTGCGTTCATGCAGGGAAGAGCAAAGCGATCAACGAGCATCACAGTGGGCAGTTATGGCCCACTGGCAAAGGAAACAGTTCAAGCTGCGCAACATGTTAGTCAGCAAGCAGTAGAAGAAACTGGTTTGGATGGTTTGTGCAGTGCTGCAGGGAGAGACAGCATATGCCTTACTGAGTCCGTCCTTGGGGACTTTGTTCCACTTCAGCTCCAGCAGGGTGTTGACCATGTGCTAAGCTTCACTCTCCGGCACCACCCCTCCAAACTCCGCTACGCCCCTGAGAGGGCGCTCCTTATCTGCACGCATCTGTCTACCGGAATCACCCTTGTAAGTTTCACGCTGTCAGCACCCATGGTAAAATTTGCGAGTAATTTGAGTACTACGTTTGTGGACGCAATATGATGTTGAAACACGCATGTAAACGTTGGATGTGTCCACCCCAGGTAACATATGAATTCCTGCTTGATCTGAACGATTTGGGTGGTTTTTAATTTGTGCTGGCGTTTAAGCAATGTGAGTGGTTACAAGAGAAACACAGCCCAATGTAATTGGAGTTGTCATCTGAGCACCAGCAAAAAACATGGTGTAACTAATCATGGCTGTGGTTGGACTTGGAGGAAGGATGACCCATAGTGTAACCAGTTACGGCAGTGGTTGGACTTGGAGGAAGGATGACCCATAGTGTAACCAATTGCGGCAGTGGTTGGACTTGGAGGAAGGATGACCCATACTGTAACCAGTTATGGCAGAGGTCCGAGGAACGATGTTGTAAACCAGTGCTGGAGTTTGGGCATCAACAACAGTGCCTTGGATTATATGATATGTAAAATGCCATATTGTGTTCATGAAAGTTGATGTTATTTGATGTTACACCTTGTGTTTGATAGGGTCTACTATGTAAGAACATAAAACCTGCAAAAGGGATATGCTTGAGAGTTGGAGAGAATGAGATTGTGTTTGTGTCTGTGAGAGAGAAAGAGCTAGAGAGGTCATGTTCACTGTTGTTTGCATCTTTAAGTTTTGTTCTTCAATTTCAGCTTGTAAAATGTGACGTACTTGCCCTGGCTGGTTGGTAAACGAATACTGTGAAGGATTTTTGTGTGGATATTATGCAGGCAAGTACAGAGAGAAGTATGTGTCTGCAGGTTGTATGGAGATTGGGGGGAAATGCACAGTGTGTGTGTGTGTGTGTGTGTGTGTGTGTGTGTGTGTGTGTGTGTGTGTGTGTGTGTGTGTGTACTGTTGCTTAGCAAAAAGAAATGTAAGATGATTGGGAGAAAATATGTACTGTTACTAAGCAAAAAGAGGTGTATTTATGTACCTGTATTTGCAGATCAGAGAAATGCATGTGTGTGTGTGTGGGGAGGGGGGGGGGAGCAGTAAAAATGAGTATATATATATATGTGTATATTTATGTATACATGCAGTCACAGGGGTCACAAATACACAGGAAAAAATGCATATATTTATGCAGAATGACCCCTCTCACGCAATTGCACAAACCCCATGCATTTACTATACGCAAAGAAGTCCAGACCTGTATGACAGAATGCGTTTTTTAATTAAAGGCTTTAAGCAGTCTCTCCGTCTCACTCAATTTCTGCCTCTCTGATATCGGGGTGTAAAGTCATTTGCTGGAACATGCAACTTTGACAGCTGCCAGGCCAGGGTGGGCGACACCGTAATGAGGTCAGTGGTAGTTCACTGCCTACATCTGTTTCCAGCCGCATTACTAATTTCCCACCATTCACTTTGCATGCTGGACCAACCACATTTCACAGCTCAGCATAACGTCACGCAAAGACGATGCAGAAAACGTTTTTTTTCCTTTTTTAAATATTTTTTTTAGGTGTGATGATAGTTCTAAACCGGGACCTGCCACTAGCTCTGTGAACCAGTAAAGGTAACCAAACCAGCCAGGAATCTGAGCACCTGCAAAAGTCTGAGATTGACCAGGTACTGGTGAGAAATGTCAACTGCCATGGAGGGTCCCAAGCTTGGGGATACCGAAAGTAGTGCTGTTATCCATTGGGCTTGCATAGAATTCCGCAATAGGTGTGAAATAAATGCAGGATTGGTCTTTACAAAAATTGCGCGCTGTCAGTGTGTTTAGCATCCTGTGCACATTTTTTTCTCTCTCTCTCAAGACACTGCATTTGCTGTACGCAAGTTCTGAAAAGTGTTTGCAACCCCTGGGTCATAGTGAAAGAAAGTATGTGGGCGATTATAATATATATATAATATGCATGTACAACAGAGAAAAATGCGTTCATATGTGAATGTCAAAAATGACACTGACAGTTGTATGTTGAGACTTTTGTGTGCAAAGGGAGAGAATACAGTTGTGTATGTTTTTGTGTGACAGTGAAAGGTGGCCATGTGAACTTGTACTTAAAGGGACTCTACCCTTTTGTCTGCAGGGGCATTTTTGCTCTGTGAAAAAGAGCCGACTTAACAATAAAATGCATGTAACAGCATTATGTTTTATTTATAAAGTAGCAATAAATACTCGGGGGCCTTACCAAATGACTTACTTTTTTGTTATGGAGTGGTGTGTGTGTATGTGGTGTGGGGGGGGGGGGGGGGGGGGTATGTGTGTGTGTGGATGGATTGGGGAGGGAGGGCAGATAGTGTGTTTTTGTTTTGTTTTGGGGTGGGGGGGAGGGGGAGGGGGGGGGTGTCAGTGACTAGGATTGTAGGAAGGTGACTTTTACAACTCAGGATTGTGATTCACGTAAAGATGATATGAATCATGCATGAATTACTGAATACACTTCAGACATACTACGTATTGTAGTCTTAAAATATGATGGTACAAGCAGGTGGCCAGTTCCCCCTTCTTTCTCTGTTCATGAAAAAAAAGAAAAAGAATTTGACCTGTGTGCATGTAGTACTTTTAGAAAAAGGGTTCTTCTTTAATGTACTGAATGATTGTATGCATGTTGCATTGGATATTTAAGAAAAGAAACAGAACAAATAAAATAAAAAAGTCAACAGCAAGGACAAGGCTAGTCCAGAATCTGTTTGTTTTATTTCGTTAAAATGTCAAGTATAGTCCAGGCAAATTTTGTTACAACTTTTATTTGACCAATGAAAATGAACGACAAGAATCTATGAAATTGCGTTGTCATGGGTTTGCAAATCATAGTACAAATAACAACAACAATAATGAAAAATGACACTGGCTACAGACAATATTTGTATTAACATCAAGACTAGGATATGAAACTCCCACCATGGTGAAAATTATTTCTTTTAAAACCAATTTTAAAAATATCGCTCTTTCTATTTCCATATAAAACTAAAGGGTATGCACAGCTGTTACACCGCTAGCTCGAGTTTGTGTTTAAGGGGGTGGGGTTGGAGGGTATAAATGCAATTACGTAGAAAGAACTAGTCTACATGTCAATCTCCAAAACACGACTTTATTTAACGTGTGTAGCAGAGATGGGAGCTGTCTGGAATATATATGTTATGATTCAGAATCAGAGGGTGGGATTTTGTCTTCCACTTGCGCAGGAATTGTCATACAGACACACACACACACACGCACATGGCCACATGCATGCACACATGCACATGGCCACATGCACGCACACACACACACACACATGCTCCCATGGCCATGGTGAGGTCTGGAAAATAATGCTCACGATGAGTCTGGCTGTTGTTTGAAAACCTTCTTCCGACTTGAAGTGATAAGTGTCATGAACAATGAACCAGACCTTCACTCGCAATTTGATGAACTTGTCTTCCATCCTGATATCGCTGATTGGGTATTAAACACCAACCAGCTGATGACAGACAGGTTTGATGAAATAAAAACTGATATGTTGCTGACTTAGGCCATAGTTATTTGCTTAGCTCAACACATACATTTGTTGATTCACACTTAAAAAAACACAACTAAAAACAATGCCTATGTGGTGGTATTACTGTCCATAAATCGCAAGACTATATTGTATAGCAGTCAGTCCAAAGACCTAAAACAACTTAATGCAAAGTTATTGTATTAATTGTATTATTGTACAGTGATGTGGTTACAATTTTTTATTATATCACAGATCTGCTTTTGGTGATGCACGAAGAACCCCCCCCAAAAAACAACAACAACAACAACAACACAACAACAACAACAACAACAAAACAACAACAACAAAGAAACAAAAAACAAAGAAACAGCTGCAAACAAAACAACAAAACAAAACAACCGACAGCTTATTCCAGCCACATAAGGAATTAAATAATTTTATCCTTTACCTGCCCAAATTGATACTGCTGGTACAGCGTCCGCCTAAGATTGGCCTCAAAGACTGTCTTGAAAAGTTGATTATTATTTTTTAAATTAAGAAAGAAAGAAAATTACAAAAAGATAATAAAAGCAAGAAAGTGCAAAACGACGATAGACAAAAATATAATAAAAACTCACAGAAAATGAACAAATGACTGTTGAACACAAACTAAACAATACCCCAAAAACAAAACACACAACAACAACAAACAAATACAAAAACAAAAACAAACCAAGCAAGAAGATGAGACTGACAAAAGTTTACGTCAGCACTAGTTTTTGCTGAATATGCATGAAATGAGTCATTACCTGCCATCAACATTTTCCTTAAAAAACAATAACTAACCTATAAATGCCAATGTTGCTCACACAAAAACGAACGTACAACAACCCGGCCACAACGATGCATACTTCGTTTGCTCTATACACCACAGGTTGTGTGGCCAACCTCCATATACCACAGGTTCGTTGTGTGGCCAACCTCCATATACCACAGGTTGGGTGGCCGAACTCCATATACTATAGGTTGCGTGGCCAACCTTCATATATAACAGTTTGTGTGGCCTCCATATACCACAGGTTGGGTGGCCAAACTCCATATACTATAGGTTGTGTGGCCAACCTTCATATACCACAGTTTGTGTGGCCAAACTCCATATACCACAGGTTCGTTGTGTGGTCAACCTCCATATACTACAGGTTGTGTGGCCAAACTCCATATACCACAGGTTCGTTGTGTGGCCAACCTCCATATACCACAGGTTGGGTGGCCAAACTCCATATACTATAGGTTGTGTGGCCAACCTTCATATACCACAGTTTGTGTGGCCAAACTCCATATACCACAGGTTCGTTGTGTGGCCAACCTCCATATACCACAGGTTGTGTGGCCAAACTCCATATACCATAGGTTGTGTGGCCAACCTCCATATACCACAGGTTGTGTGGCCAAACTCCATATACTATAGGTTGTGTGGCCAACCTTCATTTACCACAGTTTGTGTGGCCAAACACCATATACCACAGGTTCGTTGTGTGGCCAACCTCCATATACCACAGGTTGGGTGGCCAAACTCATATACTATAGGTTGTGTGGCCAACCTTCATATACCATAGTTTGTGTGGCCAAACTCCATATACCACAGGTTCGTTGTGTGGCCAACCTCCATATACCACAGGTTGGGTGGCCAAACTCCATATACTATAGGTTGTGTGGCCAACCTTCATATACCACAGTTTGTGTGGCCAAACTCCATATACCACAGGTTCGTTGTGTGGCCAACCTCCATATACCACAGGTTGGATGGCCAAACTCCATATACTATAGGTTGTGTGGCCAACCTCCATATACCCAGGTTGTGTGGCCAAACTCCATATACTATAGGTTGTGTGGCCAACCTTCATATACCAGTTTGTGTGGCCAAACTCCATATACCACAGGTTCGTTGTGTGGCCAACCTCCATATACCACAGGTTGGATGGCCAAACTCCATATACTATAGGTTGTGTGGCCAACCTCCATATACCCCAGGTTGTGTGGCCAAACTCCATATACTATAGGTTCGTTGTGTGGCCAACCTTCATATACCAGTTTGTGTGGCCAAACTCCATATACCACAGGTTCGTTGTGTGGCCAACTTCTATATACCACAAGTTTTTTGGCCAAACGCCAGTCCAGTACAGGTTGTGTTTTTCACCAAAAACCAATGTGTACCACAAGGAAAACTATGATCTCCAGTTGCTCACCTATCACAGTGATAATATATAACAGTATTAACAGTCTTTGGTGGAATCATGCAGAAAGCTCGCCGTATTAAAAGTTGTGCCTTTGATGGAGTTTAAGTACCTTGTATTTACTCGCATGCCAGTGAGAGTTACTGTTGGAGGTGACGTATTTCGAGCGCTAATCAGCTCCCTTAGTTGCAAATGTTACGAACAGACGTGCAGCCACCCCTAGTAGCTCATTGGTGTTTTTTTCAACAAATCCAGCAGCCACCCGCATCCGCTAGCGCACCGTATCGCAGTAAATACAGTACGCAGCCATCCCGAACAGTTCACCGTACAGCAACTCGAGCACGTTGACATCCCAATGGCTCACCGTTCAGCAACTGAAGTACGTAGACATCCCAGTGGCTCACCGTACAGCAACTCAAGCACGTAGACATCCCAACGGCTCACCGTACAGCAACTCAAGCACGTAGACGTCCCAATGGCTCACCGTACAGCAACGCAAGCATGAAGCCATCCCCAACGGCTCACCGTACAGCAACTCAAGCACGTTGACATCCCAATGGCTCACCGTACAGCAACTCAAGCACGTAGCCATCCCAACGGCTCACCGTACAGCAACTCAAGCACGAAGCCATCCCAACGGCTCACCGTACAGCAACTCCAGCACGAAGACATCCCAACGGCTCACCGTACATCAAATCAAGAATGTGGCCATTTCAACGGCTCACCGTACAGCAACTCGAGCACGTGGCCATCCCAGTGTCTCACCGTACGGAAACTCAGACATGCACCCCCCCCCCCCCCCCCCCCGGTGCTCACCGTAACACAGTGAATCACGCTGCCACCATCCAGCTGCATGTAGGCTACACACTTTCAACTGCTGTTGTGGCTGAAGGATTCTGCCAGCGTGCACACATTCCTTCCTGCAGGTGATTCACCTCGTCAGTTCCAGACCAGTTCGTACAGTCATCAAAGATTGTTCAGCTAAAGCGTGCAGTGTATAGCTATGCGGGCGTTGATAGTATCTTCAGTTCTGTGTTCGTGTGACGTCTCTCGAACGCTGAATAACTCCCTTGTTGGTTGATCTTTTACACTATCGCTAAGTGGCAACATCTGCCGCGTCCTTCTCTCGCTGCTTACGGTAAGTACACACGGGGAAAAGTTGGACCAGAACAGGTGTTTCTTTCGCTCACATCCCTGTCGCGTCGCTGTTGTGTTGCTTAATGTCCTCGGATGTCGGTTGACGTATTAGGGACAAGCTGAGACCAACGCGTGAGCATGGTTCAAAAATTTCCTTTACGTCCACGGAAATCAGGACAGCCACCTCGACTTTCACACAGCTCCTGATCTCTGACACCCCCCCCCCCCCCCCCCCCCCCGGTCGCGTCTCTCTCCCGTTGCCTACAAACAGCACACACAGGGAAAAAGCTGGATCAGAACAGGTGTTTTGTTTCAGTCACATCCCTGTCAGTTGCGACTGAGTAGCAGGCTGACGCCAAACACGGCGGACAACACTTGTGGTGGACTTTCTGTCCTGGCAGGTACCGGACGAAGCCGAAATGGACAGCTATCCTTTGTGACAACAGCAAAAATATACACATCGTCTTCAGTTCAACCAGAGTTTGTTTTGTGTGTATATATATATGTATATCGTTGTTTGATGCCGAACGATATCGTCTCGTTTCGTCTTGTTTCTGCTCGTATTTCTGGCCCGGAGGGGAGAGCGGGGCGATTTTTTTTCGTTTCGGTGTTGCTTCAGTTACGTCCACAGAAACCGTAGGCTTACTAGCGACGCGTAGCCCAGGACGGCCACCTCGACTTCCACACAGCTCCTGAGCTCTGCCGGGCGAGGCGAAGTAAGTAAGTAAACATGGTGCTTAGCGTCCACAGAAACCGTACGGCTTATTAGGGACGGGGAGAAGGGGGGGGGGGGGGGGGGGGGGGGGGGGGGGGGGGGGGGGGGGAAGGGGTGATGGAGGGGGGGTGGGGTGGGAGAGAGGGAGATTATAATATACCTATCGCTACACTGTCACCACCAGATGATTTCTGCATTAGGATGGGCAGCGGTGAGAGCCATTTTAACGTTTCAGTAGGAAGTGATGGACAAGTCACAAGCCAGTGTCCACAAACCACAACCTTTTCGAAGAGAAAGGAGAGCCGAAGCGGTATCGAACCGAGGTCCTTCCGCTTACCAGCCTAACGCCATACCGCTAGGCCACACCGGCTCACAAAGGCGAAGGGTTACCTAATCTTCGTCGGCACGGGAGTCCGTTTCGGTGCCTGAAAGACGCTGCTGTTGAGCCGGATACTGGGCGCGCCAGAACAACCCTGCTGTCCGTGCAGGACATCAGCGCACCTGGCGAACCCTCCCCCCGCCACGTACTGAGACTTCACCCTAGGAAACGACGACGACGACGACGCCGACGGCGGCGGCGGCGGCGATGACGACGAAAAGGCAGCCAGGGAAGCCGTGAAGCCGCTAGCAGTTCTGCTGCCGATCGGCGGCGGGGCGGGGACAGATCTCCTGGCCTGACCGCTGCGGCAGGGTGACGCCGCCGCCGCCGCCGACGACGACGACGACGACACGGCAGCGGCTGCGTTGCTGGACCTGGGCCCCGTGGTGGCTGCGGGAGCGGCGGACTCCCTGCTGACGCCGGCGAGTTCCCTGGCGCTGCTGTACCCGCCGCCTTTCTGAGGGCCGAGGCCGAGGCTGGGGGTGGGTTCCACAAAGTCCAGGGACCCGTACACGTTGGTGAAGCTGGGCTCCAGGCGCCTCTTGACGAAGCAGCTGGTCGTCATCCGCATGTAGCTGGGCACCTTCAGCTTCAGCGGGTACAGCCGCCGCTCCACCGCCGCCGCGACCGTAGCGGAGGAGGAAGAGGAGGAGGAGGAGGAGGAGGAGGAGGCGCCTGCAGGGTTGGACGATGCCGTGCCGTTGACGACGGAGGTGTCTCCGCCGCCGTTGACGTTGCCGGAGCTGGTCGAGCCAGCGGCCGTGGCCGTGGCGGTGACGGTGGCCGTGGGCGGCGTCCGGGGCTTTGGCGCGCTGAGCCGCCTCTGAGACGGGTGCAGGATCTTGGGCTTGGTGACGTTGCCGGCGCTGATCTCGATCATGGACACCATGCTGGTGGTGGTCGATCCCTCGCTGGGGGATCTGGCGGCGGCGGCACGGTCCACGCCGCTTCGGGGCGACAGCATGGACACGGTCGCCGTCGCTGTTCCTGACGGGGTGGGCGGCGGGAGCTTGGGCTGGGAAGAGGAGGAGGAGAAGGAAGAGAAGGAGGAAGGGTAGGATGAGGCGGAGGAGGAGGAGGAGGCGGGTGTGGGGGTAGGGGTGTAGTGCCAGAGCGGGCTCTCAGCCTCGTAGCTTCCGGCCAGCCGGACCTTCTTCCAGTGGAGTGGGCTGGCCTCGTTGTACCTGGCCGGGATGCAGTGCTGCATGTGGCACTCCACCGTGCGCCGCAACGCCAGCGAGGCCCGGGTCGCCTTCACCGGGATGGAGGGCGGCTGACAACACACAGACATAGATATACACAATATACATAACAACACATACAAGTAGACTACACTAAAAACATCAAGAAAAAGAAAAAAGAAAAAAGAACAACAAAAAACAACAACAACAACAAAACCACCCCAAAAACAAACAACAACAACACAAAAACAACACAACAAAACCCAAAACACACACACACACACACACACTATTGGCACATGCACACTACACTACACACACACAAACACTCACACACATCATATTGGACGACTGTACACCGATTGTTGTGCATGATTTCCATTTACAAAGTGTATCTTTTGTGTGTTTTGTTTGTTTGCATATACCATTATTTTACGGGTATTTGTTTGTTTTCTTTAGTTGGCGTTGTGCTGAAAGTGTTATGTCCTTGTATGTTGTTGTTTACAATGTGTGTGTGTGTGTGTGTGTGTGTGTGTGTGTGTGTGTGTGTGTGTGTGTTGTGTGTGGTGATGTGTACATGCTTGTGATGATGCTTATATTTTGTGTGTTTGTTTGTGTTTTGTGTTGTTGTGGGTTTTGCGTTGCATGTTTTTTAAGTTGTAAAGCGCTTTGAGTCTCGAAGGCTCTATAAATTCCCTATTATTATTATTCTATATCAAATATGTGTGTGTGTGTGTGTGTGTGTGTGTGTGTGTGTGTGTGTGTGTGTGTGTGTGTGTGTGTGTGTGTGTGTGTGTGAGAGAGTGTGCATGTGATGAAATGAGCGTATCCTTACGTCTTGGTAAGCGCTCTAGGCTCTTACGAGATGGGGCGCCATAAATAACCTATTATGAATATGATTATGATGATGATGATGATGTATCCTCACCTGAAACCTGGGCACCAGTTGCTGCTGCTGCTGTTGGTTGCCGAGGCCGCCGCGTGCTGCCGGAGAGTGGCTAGGCGAGGGGGACATGGTCTCGTAGCCTTCGTCGTTGACCACCGTGTCCCCGTCGCCCGACTGCTGGCTGCTCTTCACTGTGCCCTTGCTGCGGTCAGTCTCGTTCCCGCCCGTCCCGCTGCCGCTGACGCTGTCGCTGCCGCCACTCCGCCTTTTGCCCGTGGAGGGGGGTCCTCCTTTTCCTTTTGCTTCACCCTCCTCCTCTCCTTCCCTCGCTGATTGGCTCCTGCCGTCCACGTGTCCCTCCTCCGCCTCCTCCTCCTCCTTGTTCTTCGTCCTCTTTTTCTTCTTCTTCCTTTTCTTCTTCTGCCTGTTCTCCTGCCCCTCCGGTCCTTCTTCTTCTTCTTCTTCCGCTTCTCCTTCTTCTTTTTCTTTTTCTTCTTCCCTGTGGGCGCCATCGCCGTCCGCTTCTTCGGTCTGGTCTCTGACTTTCTTCTGCTTCGTCTTCTTCTTCTTGTGCTTCTTGCTTCTGGGGCTCGCCCCCTCCTGAAACTCATCGTCTTCAGCGCCGGCTCCTCCTCCGGAGGTGGACGTAGTTCTCGCGCGTTGGACGTCGTCAGCCTTCTTGTCCCCCATCTCCCCTGCCACGCCCCTACCCCCCGCGGCTGCCGTTTCTCTGTTGGTGACGTCAGACTCGTCCCCTGAGCTCGACGAGGACGTGTCGGTGTCTGACGTGTCGCGCCAGGAGACTGGCGAAGGGAGGGGTCTTCTGTAGCGAGGAACCCGCTCGCGCGGCTTGACGCCAGGGAAGAGGCGGCCGTCCATGGCGTCGATGATCTCCACGATGTCCACGAAGCCGTGGTCGTAGGCCATCTGACGGCAGGAGTACTCGTAGACCTCCAGGGCGTGCTTGTGGCCGTGCTTGCCGGAGGTGTGCTGACTCTGGATAGGCGAAAAGGCGAACAAAAAGTGTGAGTGGATTCGAGTGATCCTCCGTATCACAATGCATGATACAACTGTACTCGAGAAATTAGGTGTCAGTTTGTCGGCGACAAGAGGGGTAGGGGGGGAGGGGGGGGGGGGGGGGGGGGGGGGAAGAGAGAGAGGAAGGAAGTGGCTTAGAGAGAAGTTGAAGTTGGACACTATACGGAAGAAAATGTTGAACTTGGACACTATACGAGAAGAAGTATGACTTGGACACTATGGAAAAAATATTGAACTTGGGACTTA
Organism: Alviniconcha marisindica; assembly: GCA_018857735.1. Taxonomy (NCBI): domain Eukaryota; kingdom Metazoa; phylum Mollusca; class Gastropoda; family Provannidae; genus Alviniconcha; species Alviniconcha marisindica. Next base: position 50,361 of record JABMCL010001478.1, on the reverse strand, counting down.
GAAGACGATGATGTTGAACTTGGACACTCTACGAAAGAAGAAGATGACTTGACACTATCGGAAGAAGGTTCACTGGACACTATACGAAGAAGAAGATATTAAACTTGACCTATACGAAGAAAAGGTATACGGATAAGACGAAAGATGTTGAACTTGGACACTATACGAAAGAAGAAGATGATTGAACTTGGAGGACTATACAGAAAGAAGATGTTGAACTTGGACACTATCAAAGATGATGTTACTTGACAAGAAAAGAAGATATTGAACTTGGACACTATACGAAAGAAGAAGATATTGAACTTGGACACATAATAAATTACGAAAAAAGAAAAAGATTTGAACTTGGAGCACTATACGA
>JABMCL010001478.1:32500-45000 GCA_018857735.1 Alviniconcha marisindica | reverse complement strand
GTGTGTGTGTGTGTGTGTGTGTGTGTGTGTGTGTGTGTGTGTGTGTGTGTGTGTGTGTGTGTGTGTGTGTGTGTGTGTGTGTGTGTGTGTGTGTGAGTGAGGAGTAGTGATGTGTGGGTGAGTGTGGAGGTGGGGTAGTGTGTGAGAGAGAGAGAGAGGGAGTGTGTGTGGAGAGAGAGAGAGAGAGAGAGAGTGTGCGTGTGTGTGTGTTCTCTGATGTGTGTTTTATGTGTGTGCTGTATGTAGTGGTATTGGCAGCGATGCGCCGGTGAGTGTGAACGCGCGCGAGCATTTTTTGTTGTTTTGTGTGTTTGTTTTACCCCCCCCCTTCCCCCACCCACCCCAAGCTGGGAGGGCAGGTGAGATCGAAGGGCAGAAAACAGGAATCTTCTCTCCCCATCTCCTTTCCAGCCCCCCCCCCCCCTATTTTTTAATATCCTCCCCCCCCCCCTTTTTTTTAACCCCCCATGGCTCTCCCTTTCTATCTCACCGCAGAGAAAGGTAATTTTTGAAAGACTCCAAAGGGGAACACCGGAAACAAACTCTTACTTGACAGACAGAGTTTAGAGAAAGGGGAAGATTTGATGGTTTCTATGCAGAGTAACTATAGTGTTGTCCGTTTGTTGCACAGATGAAAACTAGATCAGTCGGAAATTTGCATACTGTTTTGCCGTGCCTATTTAAAAAGCGCTCAGTCTGGATCTCCTTTGTGCTGCGATCTCTGTCCAAGGCGAAGGGATATTTCCGAAGAGCGCACAAAGGACTGGCTGTTCCACGTACAGTCTTTGATACTTCTGACAAGCTTACTCAATACGTAGGCTATTTCAAAGATAGGGGCGACGATGACACTCCCAACTCTTTTACAATTCTAACGACAGTATAGAAATCAACAGGACCGTAGATACAATTTACTTAAAGAGTCTCACGATCTGCCTGCGGCTACAGTTCCTGTAAACATTTTACAGGATCCAGCCTTCTCTGATTTGGCGGGATTTTTTTTTTTTGGGGGGGGGGGGGGTGGGGGGGGGGGCGGGCTATGAATTTTTGTCATTTTACTCATTATATGTCTGTTGCATTATTGTTTTTGATCTGCCGGCTGATTTTACCAAAATATTACCGATCATTAGGTGTCAAAAACAGATTGGGGTAAAACCCAACAGACCACACCTTTTCTCGTGGTCTTACATTTTCTTCTTCTTCTAGAACTCTGTAATATGTCATAAAAACTTCACTCTTTCGAGATAAAACAATCGGTGACAAAAATGACTGCAATCCACATGCATTTCTTCAGTTACGTCAAAGACATTTTGATGACGTCAAAATGAAGATCGGGAAAAGAACGCACGACGCGGTAATAATCCTGGTGTAAACAACAACAACAACAACAACAACAACAACAACAAAATATCACCTTGTAAAATTGACAAAATCAACGGCACGCACGTTCAATCGCAAAAAGGTTTACAGCGGATCACGTTCTTTTAACCCGCTGCAAACACACGAGAGGTTTAGCCTAGTAAGTAAACATGGTGCTTAACGTCCACAGAAACCGTACGGCTTATTAGGGACGGGGAGAAGGGGGGGAAGGGGGTACCGTACGGCTTATTAGGGACGGGGAGAAGGGGGGGAAGGGGGTATGAAGGTGGTGGGAGAGGGAGATTATAACCTATCGCTACACTGTCACCACCAGAATGACTTCTGCATTAAGATGGGCAGCGATGAGAGCCACTTTAATGTTTCAGTAGGAAGTGATGGACAAAGTCACAAGCCAGTGTCCACAAACCACAACCTTTATGAAGAGAAAGGAGAGCCGAAGCGGTGTCGAACCGAGGTCCTTCCGCTTACCAGCCTAACGCCTTACCGCTAGGCCAAACCGGCTCACTAGGTTTTGCCTGGGAAGGATAGTTCCTTTAATGCACCAAAGGCTTACTTTATTCCTCTCGGGGTATTGTAGGGATTGACGGTAACGAGAGCCCCAGATTTAATACAGCGGGTTCCTTCTCATTTTCAGAGCTGTTTTTTGTGTGTGTGGTTCAGTTGCTGTCACAGCCGTTACCCATTCCTACTGACCATTCCTCAAGTTGTATCGCCCTGATATAGCCGCACTGGTTGACTGGGCGTACAACACCAAGTTACTTGCTTGCTTACTTACTTACTCCTCAAGTTGTTCTCGCAACTTGCCTGATCGATCGTCAGTGTTACTGTGTCTCATTCTTACAAACTTAGGCTATTTCTCATTCTTTTTATTGTCTCTCATTCTTACAGCTGTTTGTCATTTCTTCTATTGTCACTCACTCTTTTTGGGGTGGGGGGTGGGGGCGGAGGGAGGGGGGGGGGGGGGGCCTTATCCTTGGTTGTAGGCCTGTCTCTCAGTCTTACAACTGTCCATTATTCTAGAAACAGCTGTGTCTGATTATTGTTACAGTTGTCCGGTCCTCACAACTGGATACCCCCCCCCTTCCTTCCTCCTCACACACACACACACACACACACACACCCACACACACCACACACACACACAACACACAGCAAACCCCACTCACACCGCACACACACTCTAACCACACACACACGCACGCACACACACACACACACACACACACACACAACACACACACACACACACACACACACACACACACACACACACACACACACACACACAGGCAAACACCCACTCACACACCTGCACACACACCTCTAACACACACACACACACGCACACACACACACACACACACACACACACACACACACACACACCACGCAGCACGCACGCACGCACGCACGCACGCACGCACGCACCACACCTCTAACACACACGCACGCACACACACACACACACACACACACACACACACACACACACACACACACACACACACACACACACCTCACACACCACAACACACACATCTTTAACACACACACACACACACACACACACACACACACACACACACACACACACACACACACACACACACATCTCTCACCCCTGCCAGCCCCCCACCTCCACCCCCCTCGCCCCCCCTCCCACCCTCCGTACTCCACCCCACACCCACACTGGCACGCGCGCACACACAGCACAGACCATTCTGATCACGTACCATACACAACATACATTATTCCATTGTGCACTAGTTACTCAGCCAGTGTTACGCGGATCGACGTGTGTCAGTCACGTACACGCCTACCACGACAGAGCCTAAAAGCCCCATGTACCAATTCTATCAGCAACATTTTTGGCCGATTGCCTAATTGAGCGAAGACAGCCTTTGCCGGGGGCGGCAGGCCTTGGCTGACAAGCGCTTTTCAAAGTCGATTTGTTTAGATCCCGCCCGTGAAAGGGGCCGCAAGGTCCCTGGACGTCAGCGGAGGGTTTCGTCACACGAGTGTTAGTGTTTGGCTTTGGGCTGCCCGGGGTTTGATCCACCGTACCTACACTGACGAGGACAACTCGAGGCACGCTGTAGGGCGCCACTGCATGGGCACCCAAGGCAGTAGAACTAAACTGTATGAGGTGGTCGGTCTTTGAGGGGGAATTGGTTATGTTATTATTATGGGAGGAACGGCCAGCGGTCTTTCCGTTTCGTGTCTCCGCTACAGGTTGGACGGTTGGCTGAAGTGCTGCTTTACGTCCACAGAAACCGTAGGTGTATTAGGGGGACGGGAGCCCAGGACGTCCACCTCGACTTTCACACAGCTCCTGAGCTCTGTGACCGCTACAGGTGCAGGCCATCTAGGAGAGGAGCTGGAGAGAGTGGGGTGGGGTCGGGTGGAGGTAGGGGATGGGGTAGGGGAGGGGGTAGGGTGGAGGTAGGGGAGGGGTGGGGATGGAGGTAGGGGAGGGGTAGGTGGAGGTAGGGAGGGGGTTGGGTGAGTAGGACGGTGGGGTGGAGGTAGGGGGGTGGGTGGAGTAGGGGGTGGGGTGGAGGAGTGGTGGTGGAGGTAGGGAGTGGGTAGGTGGAGGTAGGGGGTGGGGTGGAGGTAGGGGAGGGAGTATGGTTGAGGTACGGAAGGGGGTAGGGTGGAAGTGGGGAGGGGTGGAGGTAGGGAGGGGTAGGTGGGGTAGGGAGGGTAGTGGGAGGTAGGGGTGGGTGAGGCAGGGAGGGTTGGGGTGGAGGTAGGGAGGGAGTATGGTTGAGGTACGGAAGGGGGTAGGGTGGAGGGGTGGAGGAGGAGGGAGGTGGAGTAGGGGAGGTGGGTGGAGGTAGGGGGGTGGGTGGAGGGAGGGGTGGGGTGGAGGTAGGGGAGGAGTATGGTTGAGGTACGGAAGGGGGTAGGGTGGAAGTAGGGGAAGGGGGGATAGGGTGGAGGTAGGGGAGGTAGGTGGAGGTAGGGGGTGGGTAAGGCAGGAGGGGTGGGGTGGAGGTAGGGGAGGGAGTATGGTTGAGGTACGAAGGTAGGGTGGAAGTAGGGAAGGGGTGGGTGGGGGGGGTGGGGTGGGGAGGTAGGGGAGGTAGGGGGTGGGTGGGTAGGGGAGGGTGGGTGGAGGTAGGGGGGGTGGGGTAGGGGTGTGGAGGTAGGGGAGGGGGTAGGGTGGAGGTAGGGGAGGGGGTGGGGTGGAGGGAGGGGGTGGGGGGTGGAGGTAGGGGAGTGTGATGGTGGCTCGCGATGGCTTCCTTCCTTTCCTTAAATCTTGCGCCTCCGTATCTTAAACAGCTTGTTATTTGTTCCAACTTTCGCGCCACATCTCGATTCAGTCATAACTGCCCAAACCTAGTATAGACCTTTTTTAAAACTAGTTTTCTCATTTTCAGGCGCATCCCTTTAGAATGCCATCCCAACTCAAATAAAGTCACGCAGGTCACTTACCAGCTTCAAAGCACAGCTCCGCAAATGGATCAGAAGCAGATTGTTGAAAGAGAGAGGGTGACCTCTTTTCTCCTCAGAGAAAGAGAGGGAAGTCCGTATTATCCTCTAAGAAAGAGAGGGGGCCGTTTTTCTCCTAACACACACACACACACACACACACACACACACACACACACACACACACACACACACACACACACACACACACCCACACACTACTTTTTCCCAGAGAAAGAGAGGGGGACCTTTTTTTTTTCTCAGAGAAAGAGAGGGGGACCCTTTTTTTTCCTCAGAGAAAGAGAGGGGGACCCTTTTTTTTCCTCAGAGAAAGAGAGGGGGACCCTTTTTTTCCTCAGAGAAAGAGAGGGGCCCTTTTTTCCTCAGAGAAAGAGAGGGGGACCCTTTTTTTTTTCCTCAGAGAAAGAGAGGGGGACCCTTTTTTTTCCTCAGAGAAAGAGAGGGGGACCCTTTTTTTTCCTCAGAGAAAGAGAGGGGGACCCTTTTTTTTCCTCAGAGAAAGAGAGGGGGACCCTTTTTTTTTTCCTCAGAGAAAGAGAGGGGGACCCTTTTTTTCCTCAGAGAAAGAGAGGGGGACCCTTTTTTCCCTCAGAGAAAGAGAGGGGGACCCTTTTTTTTCCTCAGAGAAAGAGAGGGGGACCCTTTTTTTCCTCAGAGAAAGAGAGGGGGACCCTTTTTTCCCTCAGAGAAAGAGAGGGGGGCTCTTTTTTTCCCCCAGAGAAAGAGAGGGGGACCCTTTTTTTCCTCAGAGAAAGAGAGGGGGACCCTTTTTTTCCTCAGAGAAAGAGAGGGGGGCCCTTTTTTTCCTCAGAGAAAGAGAGGGGGGCCCTTTTTTTCCTCAGAGAAAGAGAGGGGGGCCCTTTTTTCCACAGAGAAAGAGAGGGGGGCCCTTTTTTCCACAGAGAAAGAGAGGGGGCCCTTTTTCTCTTTAGAGAAATATAGGGGGACCCTTTTTCTCCTTAGAGAAAGAGAGGGTGACCCTTTTCTTTCCTCGGAAAAAGAGAGGGTGACTCTTTTTGTCCTCAAAGAAAGAGAGGGGGACGGCGGGAGTGGTACAGCAGGCTGTCGGGCGATCCTCTACAAATACAGATCTGAAAGGTGTTCGAATACAACAGAATATTGGTCTCATGAATATCAAAGTCTTGAAATTTGCGAGATTCGAACGTCCAAATTAGTGCCGTGTGTTAATTAACTAATTATTCCCGGTTGATTACACCTGTTTTTCCTTTATTTTGTCTGTTTTTAATTAAACAAAATTCTGAAACAAACACCACACGAACAACTAGCTGTTATTCTGAGTATATTTTCTAGATTTGTTTTTTACATTTAAAAAAAATAAAAATATATATATATATACTTACATTTAGAACGGTAAGTAAGTAATTAACTTGCTGTTTTACGCCCAGTCAACCAGTACGGTTATATCAGGGCGACATTTGGAAGGGAGAAACATAAATCACAACTGTTTTCTACATTCATTCTCTTTGAAATGGTCTCAGTTTGACAACAGGATTATCCATCACATTCGTCAAAAGTTACTTCAAAATGGTGGACTGAGTGAGCGACCGACTTACACCGAAGCGAACCACACAGAAATATAGTGCCGTTCAAAAGATAGATTATTTATAGGCCTAACCTTTCGTCGGTAAATTTCTGAACGGAATTGCAGACGACTTAGATACCAGCTTTCAATCGGCAACCGGCAAACTATTCAGTGCAACGCCTTAAATACGTTCAATGTTTTGAATGGAGGCCGAAATCGTTCGCGAAGGAAGGAAAGAAAAACGATTCCCTAGAGGCCAACCGAACGCACAATATTATTTACTGCCATGGCAGGAATGACTCAGGCCATTCAAATGCAGAATCAATGGTAGGTACTGCGATAAATCAACGTTATTTATTGCCGATGCATGCGAAGCAAATGGGGAGCGTTTGATACAAGGGCTGATTTATGTCGCAAAGACAGTCAGAAGGATTAATGGTCCTTCCCCAAAAAAGCAGTACGGACGAGACAAAGGCAGCCTTCGATATCATAGACGTCTGTAACTTGAAGTACTGTTTTATACGAGACAGCTACATTTAGCCGACATTAATAGCACCGACGAGGCAAGTTAAAGAAAAGAAGCAAAAGGAATGCTTTTACAAGAAGCCAGTCCGGCGACCACCATTAAAAAACAATATCAACAACAAAAACATCCATTCTTTTCTTTCTCTCTATCTTGTGCTATTTGTTTCTTCTCTCTGTCTGTCTGTCTGTCTGTCTGTCTGTCTGTTTGTTTACTTATACTTTCCTTCTTTTAATTATTTTTGTGGTTTTGGGGTGTCTATTTTTGCAATAATAATAATAATATATAATAACAAACCAGATGTAATTTGTATTTGAGACAGCTCGAACGTCTGCATGTTGTTTTTTTGGTGTTTTTTCTTCTCTTTTTCCTTTTTTCCCTGTTTGTTTGTTTCAGGACTTTTTTGGTGTCTGTCTGTCTGTGAATTTGTCTTTCTTTCTTTCTTTTTCCTTCTGGTCCCATCCAGTCCTATCCATCTAAGCAGCCATCCATCTTCCTTGATTTCCTTTAACCTCAGCCGCCGCCCCCCTCCCTCCCCCCGACTTTTCTTTACTTCCGTCAAAACACACACACACATACGCACACGCACACTCACGCACGCACGTCACCACATACACACACACACAACGCACACAACGACACACGCGCGCGCGAGCGCACCAGTACACACACACACACACGCCCACACCACACAGACACGCACAAACACGACACAGCACGCACACACACACACCACAACCACCACACACACACCACAACACACAAACACAACACACACACACACACACACACAACACAACACACACACACACCACGACAACACACACGCTACACTTACTTCCTCTCTCTCTCTCTCACACACACACACACACACACACACACACACACACACACACACACACACACACACACACACACAACACACACAAAACACACACACACACACACACACACAAATATTGACGCGCGCGCGCACACACACTGACACACACACACACACACACCAATATTGACGCGCGCACACACACACAAACTGACCTGCACGTCCTCGTCAGCCACTACTCCACTGAGCTGCAGCCTCTCCACCTTGAAGTCCACGTTGGCGTTTTCATCCAGAACTCCTTTGCGGAAAGCAGCCCCGTCTCCGTGGGGTGCATCGTCGTCACCGTCAGCGGCAGCGGGGTTCTCCCCATCGCCACCAGCTACAACAGACTCCTCCGACATCGTCACCTCTGCAGACGAGTCCGTCTGTTCCCGAGGTTCCGTCGGAACCCCCATCGTGGACAGAGGAAGCAGCTGCAGCAGCTACACCACCATCAAGTAAGTACCAGCGTACCGCAGCAGCCAACCGCAGCAGCAGTCAGTAAATCCAGTAGCCTAGCACTGAAGTCCAGGTAAAAACGCACACGTATCGGCCGTACCCAGCAGTGAAGTTGAAGCAAAAATGCGCACGTACCCAGCACTGAAGTTCAAGTAAAAACGCATACGTACCCAGCACTGAAGTTCAAGTAAAAACGCACACGTACCCCTCACTGAAGTTCAAGCGAAAGTACGGAAGTACCCCTCACTGAAGTTCAAGTAAAAACGCACACGTACCCGCCAGCACTGAAGTTCAAGCCAAAATGCGTACGTACCCAGCACTGAAGTTCAAGCAAAAATGCCCACGGTACCAGCACTGAATTTCAAGTTAAAAAAATAAATTAAAAAATGCACACATACCCAGCACTGAAGTTCAAGTAAAAACACACACGTACCTAGTACTGAAGTTCAAGTAATAAAAAGAACGCACACGTACCTAGCACTGAAGTTCGAGTAGCGGCACTGAAGTTCAAGTAAAAAAAACGCACACGTACCTAGCGGCACTGAAGTTCAAGTAAAAAAGAACGCACACGTACCTAGCCCTGAAGTTCAAGTAAAAAAGAACCACACGTACCTAGCCCTGAAGTTCAAGTAAAAAAGAACGCACACGTACCTAGCCCTGAAGTTCAAGTAAAAAAGAACGCACACGTACCTAGCGGCACTGAAGTTCAAGTAAAAAAGAACGCACACGTACCTAGCCCTGAAGTTCAAGTAAAAAAGAACGCACACGTACCTAGCGGCACTGAAGTTCAAGTAAAAATGCACAGGCACGTGCCCCTGAAAAGTCCACTTCCGGGAACTGAGACAGACAGCCTGAGTGAGAATCGGCCTGGAAATTAGGCTTACAATCTAATCTCCCAAGCAGGAGACGCCGGCTGCACCAGCTGAGCAGGGTACAAAATGAAGAAGTACGCCCAGGCCTGCGGTTTCTGTGGACGTAAAGCAACACTTTATCATAATAGCCTGCTTGGACTCAGTCCGTCACGGAAACGTCGAGGTCTAGCTGTCCGCACCTGTGTCAGTTGAATCAGCTCGCAGCGGCGGTGCAGCTAATTACAGTCACAGCCATACATCACTTTGACCTCTTTGGTCCACACTCGCAGGAACACGGCTTTTGGTCCGTGGGGAAAATGAACTCATCTATCACATCCTTTCCCTTTTCCTAGAAGCGCTTGAGGAGACGTTTGGTTTCACACATCGCCAGCCCTGGACTGAAACTACTTTGGCGCTGCTCTTGGTGGTAGGGCTTTTGTGGAGGAAGATACGCCCACCGCCACCCTGTGGTGATCAGAGTCTGTGGGGTACGTATTACAGGTATTCGGCAGTCGGGTCTACCACATCACAGCACTTTAAAAAAACACAGAAGAATCCCGTGTTGTTCCTGAAGTTACACGAAGGACGCGGAGAATGATCACTGAGCAACATGCTACACTGGTGTGTACATCGACGACTCCATGACTTATTCTGTCCTATTTTCGGCGTGTACATCCACGACTCATGACCCATTCTGTCCTATTTCTGCCGTGTACATCCATGATTCATGACCTATTTGGCCTGTTTTTGGCGTGTATATTGACGACTCATGTCCCTTTCCGTCCTACTTCTGGCATGTACATCGACGACTCGTCTCCTATTCTGTCCTATTTCTGGCGTGTACATCGACGACTCAAGACCCGTTCTGTCCTATTTCTGGCACGTACATCGACGACTCGAGTCTGTCCTATACCTGGCGTGTACATCGACGACTCGTTATCGGCCGTTCTGTCCTATGTCTGGCGTGTACATCGACGACTCATGACCTATTCTGTCCCATTTCTGGCACCTACATCGACGACTCGTTAACTCTTCTGATCTATTTCTGGCGGCGTATACGAGTGTATAACTAAAATTCGAATTTTCCAAGTCAGTGCTCGCAGCGGTCTTTCTCGGTTTACAATAATTTCAGAAAAACAAACAAAAACAAAAACAAAAAAACAATTCAAGCTAAGTGTCAAAAACTCTCAGAACTCGTTCACGCGGTGACTGATGTCACCCACGCACTAAGCATACGTACGCTCACAAAGGGCTTTTCTGGATGTGTCTCTCGCAGCAATATTGTAAACTCAGTGATTTGGCTCGGTAATCACGAATCGCTTAACACGGCCCCATTCCAGCCCTCACCGAAACTCCCAAAGCCTTGTCGTAAGTATACTCAGACACCCGCTGCACAGGCAGATAGATCCACGGCGCAGCTAGACTAGCCCGTAGCCTATAAATATAATACATACTCAGACTTAATGCTCAAGACCGCCGAGGCAGAACGATCCGAGTTAGGCCTACCCGTCGCAGTGGTCGGCGTGGGTCGAGCCAAGCTCGCGCTATTGCCAGCCGTGTGGCAAAAGAGTGCCAAGAAATTTAAAGCCGCTCCGGCCTCGTCTTTCGTCCTGTTCAGCGCGACACACTCACACCGCATACACTCGCTGACACGCGCATAGGTTGACGCTTGCACTTCTGAAGATCGCTGGCGCCCGTCGACACTATACCACCCTAGCTTACGATTAACGGTGTCGTCGAGGTGTAAGTGTAGTGTCACTTTCAGTGTCGGTGGCGGGTAGCACGTGCGTGACGGCGCTGCCCCCTTCCCTCTCTCTCCGTCCGTCCGTCCGTCCGTCCGTCCGTCCGTTCCTCCTTCCCTCAACACAGCATTGAGCGCTGGGGGCTGAGGCATATGTACTTGGGGTCTGAAAGTGAACGGAACAACACGGCGGGTTTATTGATTGACTGGTACTTGATATTTTAGCTGGGACGCAACACGGGTGATTGAAATTGAGAGAGAGAGAGAGAGGGGGGGGGGAAGTCATGGGGGGGGGGCAGATAGCTGAACAGATGACAGAGAAGACAGAGACAGAGAGAGAGAGAGAGAGAGAGAGAGAGAGAGAGAGAGAGAGAGAGAGAGAGAGAGAGAGAGAGAGAGAGAGAGAGGAGACAGATGCAGTGACAGTAGACAGAGACAGGACAGAGAGGACAGAGAGAGACAGAGACAGAGACAGAGAGCAGAGAGAGAGAGAGGGTGGGGGGTGGGTGGGTAAGACAGATGGAACAGATGGACACACGGACAGGCAGAGAGAGAGGGAGGGATAAAGAAAGAGAGACAGTACTGGCAAAAACTACACGAGAGAGAGAGAGAGAGAGAGAGAGAGAGAGAGAGAGAGAGAGAGAGAGAGAGAGAGAGAGAGAGAGAGAGAGAGAGAGAGAGAGCCAGCCTTCAATAAATCTCTTATCGTTTCTTATCTCATCGCATCACCTTGGATAACTCATAAATCGTATGAAAAAGAAAACACACATATCGGTAATTTGGTGTTTTACGCCCAGTCAACTATTATGGTTATATCAGGGCGAACACATATCGGACTAACATTGCTTTATAATACACGAAATAAACAAAGATATATCTATATATATCTTTGTTTCCAATGAAAAACATGCTTGGACTTTGTTATACCTTCTCTCTCTCTCTCTCTCTCTCTCTCTCTCTCTTTTTCTCTTCTCATTTGATGTGGTGTGTGTAGGGGGGTGGGTGTGTGTGTGTGTGGTGTGTGTGTGTGTGTGTGTGTGTGTGTGTGTGTGTGTGTGTGTGTGTGTGTGTGTGGTGCGTGTGTGTGTGTGTGCGTGTGTGTGTGGGTGTGGAGAGAGAGAGAGAGAGAGAGAGAGAGAGAGAGAGAGAGAGAGAGAGAGAGGGAGGGGGGGTGTGTGTGTGTGTGTGTGTGTGTGTGTGGAAGAGAGAGAGAGAGAGAGAGAGAGAGAGAGAGAGAGAGAGAGAGAGAGAGAGAAGAGAGAGAGAAGAAGAGAGAGAGATGTGGTGTGTGTGTGTGTGTGTGTGTGTGTGTGTGTGTGCGTAGCGTGCGCATGTGTGTGTGTGTGTGGGGCGGGGGATGGGGGCTTTGCTATACATACATTGACATGCTCATGATAACCGAACTCGTTATATTTTTATATTATTTATTATATATCATATATAATATATATATATTACAAGATATATAAAAAAACTGCTAAAAACATATTTACCGTACAGTACACACTGAAAAGGTGTATCACACACTCGTACGTCCACAATTCTGCTGCCCATACATCGAACGAAACCGAAAAACCGATGAACTAACTCCGTACTGTAGCCTATGAAGGCGGCAGCACAGTTTAGTCAATGACGGTGTAGCTACTACGGGTTGTTAGGTTAAAACTTCTGATTTGTCTGCGTCT
>JABMCL010001478.1:10000-22500 GCA_018857735.1 Alviniconcha marisindica | reverse complement strand
GTGTGTAGTGTGGTGTGGTGGTGCTTAAGGTGTGTATATCTATCTATCTATTTATCTATCTATCTATCTATGTGTGTGTGTGCGTGTGCGCGCGCGTGTGTATGTGTCCGTGTGCGTGCGTGCGTGCGTGTGTGCTTGCGCGTATCGCAACGCGTGAACGACTGGTTGTGGTCGATCACGCATGCTTTCAAGTCTCAGGCCCAGCACATCCGAATAAAAGCTCCCTAACTTCGTCACGCTGCATAGTGAGCCGGTTTGGCCTAGTGGTAAGGCGTTAGGCTGGTAAGCGGAAGGACTTCGGTTCGATACCGCTTCGGCTCTCCCTTCTCTTCAAAAAAAGTTGTGGTTTGTGGACACTTGTCTTGTGACTTTGTCCACCACTTCCTACTGAAACATTAAGATGGCTCTTATCGCTGCCCATCTTAATGCAGAAGTCATTCTGGTGGTGACAGTGTAGCGATAGGTATATAATCTCCCTCTCCCCCCACCTCCATACCCCCTTTTCCCCCTTTTCCCCGTCCCTAATAAGCCTTATGGTTTCTGTGGACGTTAAGCACCATGTTTGCTTACTTACTCACGCTGCATGAGCACCCTGTCCACGGAGGGACGAGATAGGACCGCCAACTATTACCCAACAGCATGATGGCTGAAGTGTTGCTTTACGTCCACAGAAACCGTAGGTTTATTAGGGACGGGAGCCCAGGACGTCCACCTCGACTTTCACACAGCTCCTGAGCTCTGTCCCCCACCCAACAGCACAGATGATGATGATGTAGAGTTTCATGTCTTCGGATGTCGGTTGACATATTAGGGACAAACTGTGACCAATGCCTAAGCATGGTTCAATGTTGCTTTACGTCCACAGAAGCCGAAAGGCTCATTAGGACGGAAAGCCCAGGAAGGCCACCTCGACTTTCACACAGCTCCTGAACTCTGCCAACAGCACAACGAGTTATCGGATATATATATATCTGACGGACACAGGCCTAGGAAGTAATCCCACCTAATACCACCAGGCGGTAATAACTTCTCCTACCTGTGATAATGTGCACGGAGACGGTGACTGAACCTTGCAATCTCAAGTAGGCGGTAAGAGCGAGATCCGCGATTTCCTGTTGACCGATTATCTACAGTGCCGCTTCACAGTTCTGCTCAGTTGTGCAAACCATCGGTGTTTCAAAAGTAATCTGATCAGCCATCCAAAATCTTTGGTGGTAGGCCTGCTGGACGCGGTCATATCATCGAATAAAATGTTATCACGTCATTTAGAAATGAAAGGAAGTGAGACAAAAAGTAATGCCAAACACTTGGGTAAATAATCCCTCCCACCTACCTGCCGGCAGCCAACTGCATCACTCACTCACTCACTCACTCATTCTCTCACTCACTCACTCACTCCCTCACTCACTCACTTACGCACGCTCGCACGCACGCAACCGTACTACTTGACTGGGCGTATAAAAGCCAAGTTGCTTACTTACTCACATCATAAACACGCACTGTGAGATTTATCGAGCACTTTGTTCGCAGTCAGTTCAGAAAGTGGTACCTACATCATAAACTTCACCCTGACACACCTGTACTGGCTGACTGAGCGTAAAACGCCAAGTTAGCCTACTTACTTACTCACATCATAAACTTGCACTGTCAAGTTTATCGAGCACTTTGTTCACAGGCTGAGAACACAAAATCGTAAGCCGCCAAACCGCAAACACCAGTGCCATTAAAGACCAGTGAAAAAAGTTCAGCAAATAACTTCCAGCCAGGAAACAGCCACATTTGAACTGAACAACAATGCAAGAGTGCGGCCGTAAACACTAGAAACGCCGACACAGTGACTCACTTTCAAAACGGAAAAGGTAATTGATCTCTCTCTCTCTCTCTCTCTCTCTCTCTCTCTCTCTCTCTCTCTCTCTCTCTCTCTCTCTCTCTCTCTCTCTCTCTCGCAGCTCGATATACTGCAATGCGAGTCTGGTTTATTCATACTTGTAGAATGTTGAAAGGTGGCATTGTTTGCAAGGTAAATTCCACTGTCCTTTGGCAGCAGGACAGGTCGACGAAAATCGATTTCTATCTTGAAGTTTTGTGATGTTTTCGATTTCTTCTACAACAAAAGACCACGTTTGATACAGTGTTACTTTATCTATCGACTCTGTTATTGTGTATGTGAAAGGAGAGAGAAAGCTTCATGCAAAATGTAGGGAAATAAAGTTCAGCAGTTGCTTTTTCAACCGATCACGACCCCCCCCCCCTCCCCACCCCCCTTTTGTTTAATTTTTTTTATGGCACAAATTTAAAAGAAGAGTAAGAGAACGTTCCCGCTAAAGCTGACGACAGCTACCCCCTGGAGAATTTCAGAAAGCCCACAGTTTGCACTTAAAATGCCGACGCAGGAATGCGCACGTTTGATATTTCTGTATATATATATATAGTCATGCTATGCGAAGGTTTCTGTATCCATACACAACTTATAATGAAATGTTTTGTTCATCCAATATTGTCATAAAAAGATTTTTATATTCATACAATATTTTATGACAATGATAATTTTGGTAGTCATGTAACACTTATAATGAAATGTTTGCGTTCATGGAAATTTATTACAATATTTTTATTCATTCATAAGGAATTGTTATGACACACTTAAAAACAATGTCACGGACATAATTGTTATAACAAGACGTCTGGGGTTCTACAAGATTTTCGTCTGCTATGGCACTTACAAGATTGTTATACAAAGAGTTCTGTGTATATAATACACAAAAGTGTTATAACACAAAGCCCGGTTTGGACAAGCAGGCAAAGGACCAAGCACCAGGCAGACACCCAACAAACAACCTGCAAGCCCTTTTCAAGCAAAAGACCAAGCACCAAGCACCAGGCAGACACCCAACAAACAGCCTGCAAGCCCTTTTCAAGCAAAAGACCAAGCCCCAAGCACAAGGCAGACACCAAACAAACAACCTGCAAGCCCTTTTCAAGCAAAAGACCAAGCACCAAGCACAAGGCAGACACCAAACAAACGCCTGCAAGCCTTTTTCAAGCAAAAGACCAAGCACCAAGCATCAGGCAGACACCCAACAAACAACCTGCAAGCCTTTTTCAGACAAAAGACCAAGCACCAAGCACCAGGCAGACACCCAACAAACAACCTGCAAGCCTTTTTCAAGCAAAAGACCAAGCACCAAGCATCAGGCAGACACCCAACAAACAGCCTGCAAGCCTTTTTCAGACAAAAAGACTAAGCACAAAGCGGACACCCACCCAACAAACAACCTGCAAATCCTTTTTCAAGCAAAAGATCAAGCAGACACCCACCCAACAAACAACCTGCAAGCTTTTTTTCAAGCAAAAGACTAAGCACAAAGCGGACACCCACCCAACAAACAACCTGCAAATCCTTTTTCAAGCAAAAGACCAAGCAGACACCCACCCAACTGACAAACAACCTGCAAACCTTTTTCATGCACGTTTAGGGCCTTCCCATCCGCCCAGTCATTTCTGCACACTATAGGCCAATTCTGATACAGACTAAGAGTGAATGGCATGAGAGTGGTGTGTGTGTGTGTGTGTGAGTGTAAGTTTGTGTGTGTAAAGGGGGTGGGGGTGTGGGGATCAGGAGAGGGGGGGGGGGGGGGGGGGGGGGGGGGGGGGGGGGGGGGGGGGGGGGGGGGGGGGGGAGTGGCGACAGAGGCGGTCAGGCAGTCTTTGTTTAGCTAGTAGCCTGATCGATTGGTCAGTGAGAAGACCTAAAGCGGTCGTCAATATTTGCCTACGCGTACTTGTCCGGCAAGAAGGCCAAGCGCACCACGTCCCTCCTAGTGTTAGCTTGCAGGAGACTGAAGTCCGAGCCTTTTTTCTTTTTTTTTAACTGCTGTGTCTTGAACGGATTCTTGCAGTTGGTCCAGGGCGATGACCAGGCCGCAGCGAACAGCCACCGGACGGACAGGCGGAGCGCCAGCACTGTGACATCAACGGTCAGCGTGCAGTCAGACTGCCAGTGAGGTCCATTATCCTCCTGCTATCCTCATTATACTCCCCCCCTCCCCCCACTGAAACAGATCACACACACTGATAGGAATGGGTAGCGCTGCTCTTGCGGCTGCCGTACCTTACCCAGGTAAGGCCACCCGAATTTCCCGCAAGAGACAAAAGAGTACTACTAAAATAAAAATTAAAAAAAAGAACATCACCGCCACCACCACCACCACCAACAACAACAACAACAAAAATCTACAGAAAAACAACAACCCAAAAACACCACACAACAAAATAACAAGCAAACAAACAAACAACAACAACAACAAAACAACAAACAAACAAAAAATCAAAACCCCATTCATAACAAAACCATGTGAGGTTTCTGTGGACGTGAATTAAGCCTCAAATTCAAATCGGTCACTCAATCATTCCCAAGCTTCCTGACCCATATGACACTGAACAAAGAATGGCCTTGAACAATGGGTTGAACGAGACTTCCGGTTTTGGGAAGCGATGTATCCGTGGACAGAGAAAGCGTCGAGAAAGCGTGAGACACCTCGGTACGCCACCTCTAAACTCACTCAACACAAAGCCAACCACAGCAGCGCCCAGTGCATCAAGACACGGGACGGTTGGGTTGGGTTGTGATGCTTAATGTCCTCGGATGTCGGTTGACGTATTAGGGACAAGCTGAGACCAATGCCGAAGCATGGTTCAATATTGCTTTACGTCCACGGAAACCATGAGGCTCATTAGGACGGGGAGCCCAGGACGGCCACCTCGACTCTCTCACAGCTCCTGAACTATGACACGGGACGTGAAACAGTTATGAGTATAACATATACAGTTACGTGTCAACAGGAAGAGACAGAGCTGAGGCCGGCACTTTTACATCTACTACATTAATTTTCCACTGGCCGGCCCTGGCAACATTTTGTGAGACTGCCTATGATCTGATTACTTGATAGAGGAGTGTGTGTGTAGGGTTAGGTATAGTCAGTCTGATTACTCGATAGATGAGTGTGTGTGTGTGTGTGTGTGTGGTGTGTGTGTGGTGTGTGTGTGTGTGTGTGTGTGTGTGTGTGTGTGTGTGTGTGTGTGTGTGTAAGGTTAAGTATAGTCAGTCTGATTACTCGATAGAGGAGCGTGTGTCTAGGGTTAGGTATAGTCAACCTGATTACTTCATAGATGAGTGTGCGTGTAGGGGTAGGCATAGTCAATCTGATTACTTGATAGAGGAGTGTGTGTGTAGGGTTAGGTAGAGTCAACCGAATTACTTAATAGAGGAGTATGTGTAGGGTTAGGTATAGTCAGTCAGATTACTCGATAGAGGAGCGTGTGTCTAGGGTTAGGTATAGTCAATCTGATTACTTGATAGAGGAGTGTGTGTGTAGGGTTAGGTATAGTCAGACTGATTACTCGATAGAGGAGCGTGTGTCTAGGGTTAGGTATAGTCAGTCTGATTACTTGATAGAGGAGCGTGTGTCTAGGTTAGGTATAGTCAATCTGATTACTTGATAGAGGAGTGTGCGTGTAGGGTTAGGTATAGTCAGTCTAATTAATTGATAGATGAGTGTGTGTGTAGGGACAGGTATAGTCAGTCTGATTACTTGATAGAGGAGTGTGCGTGTAGAGGTAGGTATAGTCAATCCGTGATTACTTGATAGAGGAGTGTGTGGGTGTGTGTGTATGTGTGTGTGTGTGTGTGTGTGTGTGTGTGTGTGTGTGTGTGTGTGTGTGTGTGTGTGTGTGTGTTGTGTGTGTGTGTGTGTGTGTGTGTGTGTGTGTGTGTAAGGTTAGGTATAGTCAATCTGATTACTCGACAGAGGAGCGTGTGTGTGTAGGGTTAGGTATAGTCAATCTGATTTCTTGATAGAGGAGTGTGTGTGTAGGGTTAGGCATAGTCATTCCGATTATTTGATAGAGCAGTGTGTGTGTGTGTGTGTGTGTGTGTGTGTGTGTGTGTGTGTGTGTGTGTGTGTGTGTGTGTGTGTGTGTGTGTGTATGTGTGTGTTGTGTGTGTTGTGTTGTGTGTGGTGTGTGTGTGTGTGTGTGTGTGTGTGTGTAGTGATAGAGTGAGTGTGTGTGTGTGTGTGTGTGTGTGTGTGTGTGTGTGTGTGTGTGTGTGTGTGTGTGTGTGTGTGTGTGTGCGTGCGTGTGTGCGTGTAGGGTTAGGTATAGTAAACCTGGTTATTTGATAGAGGAGTGTGTGTGTGTGTGTGTGTGTGTGTGTGTGTGTGTGTGTGTGTGTGTGTGTGTGTGTGTAGGGTTAGGCATAGTTCTCCCCTTTAAGCCCCCCACCTCCCCACCATAGCCACCCATCACCTCCTGGGATCTCGATCCCCGCCAGTACCTCTCCGGAGACATCTCGGCATTGAACAAGTTTATCAAGAATACAAGATATCCCCCTGGTTAAGCTGTTACGACCTGAAAGGTTGGTGTCACTGTCCGGTCGTTGCACAGTATGTATATATATACACTAGATCTAATAATGTAGTCCCTTGACATCGGTGTCCTACCGACGTTTACACCACTGAGTGAGATTGACGTACACATGTGTATTCGACTATAGAGGAACTAGCCCTCTCAACACACGTTGGACTTTGACACATACCCCCCCCCCCCCCCCCCACACACACACCACCACACGCACACGCACACACACGCACATACACACACACACACACACACACACACACACACACACACACACACACACACACACACACCACCACACGCACACGCACACACACACACACATACACACACACACACTCCTCTATCAAGTAACCAGGTTGTTTTTGTTATGGCGCACGCTCACGCATAGGTAGATGCATGAATGCGTGTTCAAAAGTCTGTGTGACATGGAGAGAGAGAGAGAGAGAGAGAGAGAGAGAGAGAGAGAGAGAGAGAGAGAGAGAGAGAGAGAGAGAGAGAGAGAGAGAGAGAGAGAGAGAGAGAGAGAGACAGACAGACAGACAGACACAGACAGACAGACAGACAGACAGACAGACAGACAGACAGACAAACAGAGAGTATTGGCGAAAACAATACAAGCTGTGTTTGTACGGTGAAGGTAAAAGATCTCCAGGTCAAAGTAAAAGATCTCAGGCAAAAGATCTGCAAGGAGCTAAAAATGACAGCTGAGGTAAGGCAGTATCCAGGCTGCAACTGAAGGTATACAGCGATGTATGACGAATTGTAACAAGCAAATCCCACGTCACACTGGCTTAAACGGACGAAAGAGCTGCAGCTGGAACTGATTAAACCTGCCCGGTCGTGCCGCCGTGCAAGTCTGTGGGAAAACACCCGTGACGGACGGTAAAGTGTAGGGTATACGTAGGCTACACTAGACCTGTTCGGCAAAACGCCTTTTTTTTTCCCCCCCTGAACGAGGAGCAATTAAGAAGTGGTCCGGGGGTTACACTCGTTTCCCGGAACAGACCCCGAGCAATAAACTCGCGGACGTAATGTCCCCGGAATGCCGCGGGCTCCCCCCCCCCCCACATTTTTCACGCACCCCCACGGCACAACGCACGCACTCACGCCACGCACGCATTCGCTCGTCGCCGGCCGCTCGCACACACACACACACACACACACACACACACACACACACACACACACACACACACACACACACACACACACACACACACACACACACACACACACACACACCCGTACATAGCCTACAAAACCACAACACGCACCCGCCCTTGTCGAACCGCCACAACAACTCCCACAGACTTGACACACATATACACAACAGAGAAGAAGACCCACACGCGCACTAGGCCACCAAATGAACTCTGCCGTTCGGCGATACACACACAACACACAACACCACACACACACACACAGACTACACACACACACACACAGACACACAGACACCCCCAGACACACACAAAACACACACAAAACACACACACACACACACACCGTCACACACACCCCGCACCCCGCACACACGCACACACACACACACACACACACACACACACACACACACCACAACACACAACACCACACACACACACACACCCCACCAACACACACCGTCACACACACACCCCACACACCACACACACACACACACACCCCACACCACACACACACACCCCACACACACACACACACACACACAGCCCAACACACACACACCACACACACACACACACACTACTTACCCTGTTGAGCGATAGCCTTACAGAACGGCAGCTAAACGCGACCTTTCCGCCCTTGTCGAACCGGCCAGCGAATCAACTCCGTCAGCAGAGTGAGTGTGTTTAGACGCACATATACAGCAACAGAGAAGAAGACCCACACGCGCACGTAGGCCACCAAATGAAGCGTCTGCCGTTCGGCGATACAGCGAGACGGCCCGAGTGGCAGCAAAGTGCTGATACCCATCGCCACCACAGGAAACCGACACTCCAACGACAACACGCCCCCTTGTCCCGCCACAGCCAACGGGTAGCAATAATATCGATTAACAACAGGGTATAAGCACAGGCGTATAGTCTTTCCACAACTGACACCGGGGGGATCCAAACCAGGAGCAGCACTGAAAGAGGTGGATTCGTGGCGGGGGTAGGGTTACGTGAACGTGTTTTACAAATCCCCCCCCCCCTCACCCCCCCCCCCCCCCCCGGCCCCCCGGGCCTCCTCCCTCCACATCCAAACCAGGAGCAGCACTGAAAGAGGGTAGGATTGGGGGGTGGGGGGGGGGGGGGGGCGGGAGGGGGGGGGGGGGGTAGGCATACGTGAACTTGCTGTACAATCACCATCTCCCTCCTCCATCCCCCTCCCCCCTTCCCCCCCCCCCCCGCACCCCACACACACATCCAAACCAGGAGCAGCAGTAAAAGAAGTGGATTCGTGCAGGGCTAGGGCTAGGTGAACTTGTTTTACAAATCCCCCCCTCCCTCCCTCCCCCCTCCCCCTCCGCCCCCCACCCCCCACCCCACACACATCCAAACCAGGAGCAGCAGTAAAAGAGGTGGATTCGTGGCAGGGCTACGGCTAGGTGAACTTGTTTTACAAATCACCCCTCCTCCCTCCCCCTCCCCACCTCCCGGCCCCTCCCCCCCTCCCATCCAAACCTGGAGCAGCACTAAGAGAGGTGGATTCGCAGGGGAAGGGGGGGGGGGGGGTAGGCATACGTGGACTTGCTGTACAATCACATCCATCCCCCCCTCCCCCCCCCCCCCCACCAACAACACATCCAACCAGACAGCACTAGAAGAGGTGGATCGCGGTAGGGTAGGGCTACGTGAACTTGCCGCTTTACAAACCACCTCCCTCCTCCCCTCCCCCCCCCCCCCCCCAGACAAGGAGCAGCAGTAAAAGAGGTGGATTCGTGGTAGGGGTAGGGCTACGTGAACATGCCGCTTTACAACCACTACCTCCCTCCTCCTTCCCCCCCCCCCCCCCCCCCCCCCCCCCCCCTCCCACCAACCAGGAGCAGCAGTAAAAGAGGTGGATTCGTGGTAGGGGTAGGGCTACGTGAACATGCCGCTTTACAACCTACCTCCTCCACTATCCTCGCATCCGTAACCCCTCCCTCCCCCCTCCCCCCTCCCCCCCCCCCCCCCCCCCCCTCCCATCCAATCCAGGAGCAGCAGTAAAAGAGGTGGATTTCGTGGAAGGGGTAGGGCTACGCGAACTTGCTTTACAATTACCTCCTCCCTCCTCGATCCTGCCCCCTCCCCCCTCCCCTCCCGACTTAGTGCCCGTCTTCTGCTAAGGTGCTGCTCTTCCAAATAAGTTATTAGGCCTACGTGAACTTGTTTCACAATCACCCCCCCCCCCCCCCCCCCCCGGCCCCCTTCCACCGCCCCCCCCCCCCCACCCCACCCCCCCACCCCACCGACCCGCCCTTGTCCCTTCCCGACTTATAGTACCACTACCAGTCTTCTGCTATTGTGCTGCTTGTCTCTATAGTTTATTAGGCTGTGTGGGATTCGGACTAACAGTGCGTGGAACTTTATGCAGGTCGACGGCGGCGTCAGGAAGAAAGGGCTGCATAATGATAGCCTGCAGGCAGGCCCGGATCAGGCTACCAATGGCATTGTCTTTACTGGCATCTTGTTGTCTCAGTCTAACCAGAACCGTACGTGTCAGGGATTAGGCCAAACGTTTGCAGTATTAATAATAAGTAGCGGTCCTTTCTGTACCGCCGTATCTCACCGACAAGGGTGAGCACACCGCGCTTTACAAGATCACCACTATAATGCGTACAGTAAAACCTCAAAAATAATCAGTTATGTAGTCATAATGCTGTATTCATCGTACACCACACACACACACAGCACGCACGCACGCACGCACGCACGCACGCACGCACTGACACGCACGCACGCACGCACGCACGCACGCACGCACGCACGCACACACACACACACACACACACACGAAAGACACACACACGACACACGAATCGCACGCACGCACGCACGCACGCACGCACGCGACCGCGCGCGCGCACACACACACACACACACACACACACACACACACACACACACCACACACACACACACACACACACACACACACACACACACACACACACACGCACACACTGTAATCTTCACGACTCGACAAAACTCCATTTGCTGAAATCCCAGCGCCCGGAAGTGGGAGTGCAGCTGCCAGAACTGTAACGGGTAACGCTGCACTTGTCAGTTGTATTCTATGCACGGCAGCATGTCAGTACAGGTGCGGGGAAACAGTTGCGCACGCTACCCTCTCACCTAGTACCGGGAGAACTGACCTCGGGGTTTAACCTCTTCACTGCCATGATGTCACTTCAAAACGGCCTTTAAAAAGTGCGAAATTTGAAACCATTAAGCCTTTCTGTCTTCTTTTTCTCACTGGCTTATGAAAGGATTTTCATCAAAACTCGTAGCATTGAAAGTAGATGTTTATAGGACCGGAAAACATACTGCTTGCAGGCTCGTCCGTGCATCTTTCAGCCCGGATATTTTACAGGCTGGGGCAGTGAAGGGGTTAAGCTAAAGAACGCCAACAAACAAACGTAGCATACAGACACTCAGACATTGTGGGCCGTTCCAGCCTTGGCCGGCCTGCGTTTTTGTTGTTGTTGTTGTTGTTTGTTCTGTTTTAGTGCCGGGGTTCAGTCCTCCACTTCAATTCGTCGCGCCTCTTTAATTAAAGGAGAACCGAACCAAAGACGGAAGTCGGACTGAAAACTTAGAAAATGGGCAGCTGGTTTCATCTGCACGCCTGCTTTAGTATTTGGTTGTTCTGTTAACCCCTTCACTGCCCCAGCCTGTAAAATTTCCGGGCTCAGTGAAAGATGCACGGATGCGCCTGCAAACAGTATATTTTCCGGTACTATAAGATCTATTTTCAATGCTATGCGTTTTGATGAAAATCCTTTCACATGCCAGTGCAGAAAAGAAGACAGAAAGGCTCTCACGCACGCTTTCAAATTTCGCACTTTTTGGGGTCGTTTTCAAATGACATCATGGCAGTGAAGGGGTTAATATACAAAAAGTACTTTTGTTGTTTGTTTTGCTTCGAATTTGAACTCCTCAAGGTGTGGCCATGTTGGTTCGCTCTTCACCAATAAAGAACAGAAAAGGTTTCGCTCTTTACCAGTAAAGAATAGAAAAGGTTTCGCTCTTTACCAATAAAGAATAGAAAAGGTTTCGCGCTTTACCAGTAAAGAACAGAAAAGGTTTCGCTCGTGACGTGTTATTTTGATACTTTTGCCACAAATGCTGGCCTTGTTCATTTATGACGTCACTGGTTCATACTGCTGCACAGGCAGCCCTCACGGTCGTGTTTTAGCGACTCTCAAACGTCGGTTTTGAACAAAGGGACGAGAAATCGAATGAGAGACTCTGTTTGTCTTTATCTTAAGATTATGATTATTATTTTATTCCTATCGATAGGGCCTGCGATGCCTCTTCGGTTCGGTTTCCCTTTAAAAGCTGCGTTTTAAAAGCACACTGTCTTCCAACGTTCAGGAGCTGCGTGAAAGTGGAGGTGGCCATCCTGGGCTCCCCGTCCCTAATAGTCCTTACAGTCTCTGTGGACGTAAAGCAACACTGAATACTTGAACACTGCTTTCCGGCCGGACACCTCGTCCTTTTACTGTTTATCACTACACAGCAAAACGTCTCAAAGCGGAGTTGCTACCGACGAACAGAGCTCAGGAGCTGTGTCAAAGTCGAGGTGGCCGTCCTGGGCTCCCGGTCCCTAACAAGCCTACGGTTTCTGTGGACGTAAAGCAACACTCAAACCAAATTGCTGCTGATCTAACTCAGCCCCCCCCCCCCCCCCCCCCCTCCCACCCCACACCCCCCCATCCCTTTCCATCAGTTGTTCCGCCTTCTAGGATTTCGGTCCCACGCCTGTCGGATCGGTGACGGAGATGCAGTGGATGGAAGTGAGTGAGTGAGTGCATGCTACAGTGAGTGGATGGAACCGACAGGACAGGATCTCACGAGGATCAGTTTCAGAGTTTAGTCCTCAGTCACAGC
>JABMCL010001478.1:2500-5000 GCA_018857735.1 Alviniconcha marisindica | reverse complement strand
GCCGGTGATGTGTGTCAGTGGTGGCAACTAGGTCTTTGTCTCTGTTCACTAACAGAGCAGCCAGGCGCAGCCAGATCAGCAGCTTAGATTCTTGATGCGCTACCTGCGTCAGTAAGACGTTTGACGTTGTTCACAGATATGCTCTGCTAGTCAGTAACTTTGACATGCTGTAGCCCTTTTGTACATGTGTTGAGTAATGAAGCTGGAGCCGGTCAGTTTATGACTGACTTCCTCCTGCTCACAGCATGGTCCCAAGTGCCTACTGTGTCACCGTCGGTCTCGTTGTGTGCTTAAGTGGAACTGCTGTAACAATGATCTCACTCTTCCTGTTTAGTTAAGAATGATCTTGACCTTGTTTCCTGGTTGGTGTAAATAAAGTTATGTTATAGCAACCGCTGACTTGTGAGTCTTCATTCATGCTTCCAACCTGCTTCCCTCACTCCCCACCCCGCTCCCCTACTTATGTTTAACTGAAACCTGCAAACTACACTTCAGCAGAATGGCCGTGATCTTTTAATTTTATACACCATAAAAGATCACGGCCATTTTGCTGAAGTGTAGGTTGCAGGTTGCTGGTTGCTGTGGTAACATCAAACATGGAGATGGATAAATACTGAAATTATGCATTAAATTTAAAAGGCATGTCTATAATCCAGAACTCAGAAAGTAGGACATGATAATTGTTCATACTTCCTTAATATGTACAAATACCATACCTTGAATGTTATGCTAGCATGGATAACTATGCAGATTATAAAATAGCATATTTCGGTGCTCAGGAGCTGTGTGAAAGTCAAGATGGCCATCCTGGGCTCCCCGTCCCTGATAAACCTGATGGTTTTGTGAACGTAAAGCAACAACGAATCGGACAAACAGCATATTATAGAATACACAGTATTAGTGTTTTGGTTTGATGACCTAAGCAAGGGACTGAGCTCTGTTTTGCTTTGTTACTGTGCTGTAGGGCCTGAGCTGCCAAACATGGAGCAGTACAGTATCCTGGGCCGTATCGGTGAGGGAGCTCACGGAATTGTCCTGAAGGCGAAGCACATTGAGGTGAGAATCTTTTTTTTATTTTTATATATATATATAAACTAGAACCAGGTGAATGATGTTGATAATGATGATTGTTGTTATTATTTGTCAAATGCAGACAACTCAATTTCCTTTTTAAGGATTAAAAAGTATCATTGCCTTGTACTGTCTATCGGTGGGTGCTTGTGATTGATGTTGATCTATAGACATTAGGATGCTTATCATTCTAATGTTTCACTTCATTGTCTTCTTCTTTGTCTCCTTGCAGCTGTTAATGCCGAGGCGTTTAGTTTTGCTTGACCATTACCTTCACACTGGTGGAGGAGAGCAGAATGAAGGCTAAGCAAAAGTGTTAATTTCAGATAACAACAACAACAACAGCAAAAATCAACAACAAAACTGAGGTGGGGCAGAGGGTGGGTGAGGGGAGAGGCAGATACATTATGTTATACATTACGTTATGAATGATGTGCAAAGTATTTGTAAGTAATGTACTTATGACACATAATGTTGAGCTGCAAAAGCATTTCAGTGAGAAAGTTGATGGTGTGGTCAGCGAAAGTTCAAAGTCCAGGTTCTATAACCCTGCCGGCTCAGAAGCTGTGATGCCTTTCCATTAAAGGGGACTGCGGGTGAAAACACTTAAGCTGACTTAAAAATGCGCGATTTACGTTTCCATTTTCGTGCTCCGTTTGGTTTTTCTGTCAGTATTTATGCCACGGAAGTACATTTTTGCTTTACATTCACCTTTATTCAGCTCCTCAGGATGCAGCCATGTTGGTTAGCTTAAAATGTACACATCTGCCACACATGCCAGCCTTGCTCATGATGACACAGACACACACACAGGCTGCCAGATACAGTTTGACAGTGCTCATGGTCATGTTTTCATGACTACCAAACATCAACGTATTGTTTAACAAATGTCATAAATCACCTGAATTTTTAAAATGTTATTTTCTGCCAGCCTTGTTCAGGATGACACAGACACAGGCACAGGCTGTGCTATACGTGTGTACAGAATAACAATAACAATATGCTTTATTCATCCCAGTGGAAAATTAATGCTGTCATTCGATTACACAACGAAAAACATCTCAGTAATTCTAAGTCATGAATTTTGTATTTAGAATATTGTATTTAGGTTAATATGTATCATGTGAGCACTCAGGGCATTGATGTGTACATTATAAATGTACATTATTATTATTATTAGATACAATTTGACAGTGTTTATGCTCATGTTTTGATGACTGCCAAACATAAACATTTTATTTAACTTTAAAAAATAAATAAAACGTTTATGTTTGGCAGTCATCAAAAAATGAGCATAAACACTTTCAAATTAAATAAATAAAAAAATTCCAGCAATTTATGGCATTTAATGCCATAAATTGCCGTAATTTTAATTTTAATTTTATGCCAGCCTTGTTCATGGTGACACGGACACCGACTGCCAGACGCT